>CAVLEF010000105.1:0-271622 GCA_963661955.1 Leptosia nina | reverse complement strand
TATATAATAAATATATCACGTAAAATACGGTCAAGAGTCTTCAAAGTAGGTAAAATACATATTTAATATTAACAAAAAATAAACCCCAACTCCACATGTGTCCGTGAATATCAAATGAGTAAATACAACTTGTATTGAAAGAAAGTAAGTTCGGTACGTAATACTTTGCGACAATGACCCGCTTTTAGTTGACGTATATACATCCGGCATTGTATTGTCACCTGGCTTTGTTTACTTTATAGGTGTTATGTGAAGAAAAATAGAATAAGCGAGTCGAGTTTCATATCAAATTGGGACATAACAAATCGGTACGTAGAACATAATTAAGACCCACCTATGTCTACCATTAACTTGTTTATTTTTATAACACCGAAAGCGTTTATCATTTTGTCGTAATTCAAACCTAGATCTCATAGAAAAGTAGCTTACTGTGTTTCATTCTAAGCGGTTATAGAAAATATACTAAACAATTGTTTAGTATATTTTGTTTGTAGTTTAAGCGAGTAGTAGGTACATATTCAAATAGAATTAGAAACGGTACTTTAAATACCAACAGCGACAAAACAGATGGCGCTAGCTTGTTTTGACTTTGACATTAGGGAGACCGTCCATCTACTGTCCCTCCGGTAACATGGAAACGGCTACTTTAAGGTTAACGAAAATATTTTACGTTACACGTGTTTTTTTATTTAATACGTATGTTTTTAAAAGATTAAAGTACATATAATATAAAAGACAAAAATGAAGCTGGTAAATTATACATAGATATAGTGTGTAGCAACCCTATATTTGTTGTGTTGAAATGTTGGGTATAAAGTTCGTCTTGGTTTACGGATCTCATACGGTAAAATACACATTATATGCTTTATCGCAATATATTGGAGGGCCGGATAATCCGGGTACCCGAGTGAATCTTGAGGATTTGCGACATAATCCCCTTCCTGCCTTCACTACGGCTGACGGTATTTCGTTTTTATTTACACCAAATTTTTCCCGGTAGCAAACATATGCCACTAGTTGCGCTATGCGGCGTCACGCGAAATAATGCTATTGAGAAATAACATTTACAATAACATGTTGTGTTGTATGGGACGGTGTGTATCTTAAAGAATTCTAAAACATTTATCACAGAGCTGTTCAATACAGTTTCATTCTTATTTCTTCAGTTTAAGTACAGCGTATCCCCACAAATAATCACGTAGACAATAGAGATAGGTATGCTATAGTCTATATGATATGTTGAAAAGTCTACATAATCTGTAGGATACAATTTATGCAATAATTAATGTATCAGGCCATTAGAGGCACAGTAGCCTAACTGCAATTTTATGACTTAATACAAAAGCATAGTAATAGAAAATTGTTAACATAATTCTTACAAGAATAATAGTTCAAAATCATTTTCGCCTAAGTTAATTGTACATTTTTATTTTGCTCTTTAGTGAACATCATGCTTTTGTTATTAGGCCACTCTGTCTCTAACAGCCTCATATATACGCTTTTATCCTTACAACATAATAAAATATTATTTCTCTAATCGCAGTTCATGTATATGATATACGGATGTAGAAGTAAAGGTGGCATGAATCAACTTTACAATTTTGTAATATTAGAATACTCACATTTCCAGGGCCTGCATACTTTGTATATTAAACATAAATCCAGCAATACCTAGTAAAAAGAGAATCAATAACAATATCCAGAGCGAAATGGGTCGACAGCGCATTTGGTTGAGAATTTATGTAGCTGGGGTATTTTACCTTCAACCAAGTACTTGATGTTTGTATGTTTCCTTTTTCATAAAAAAAGACAGTAGATAGAATAGACAAACATGCAAAATAATAATTAATGTATTATTTATTACAATGATATATTAATAATAATAAATAATATTTCGTTTCAAATTAATTAATTTTATTCTTCAGCAAAAAGACACTGTCTATAAATAAAACATTTTTAACACTTTAATATGCGAAATATATTAGTCACCTTTTTTTAAATTTTAATACCGTCCGACATCACGTTTCAGATGATTTACAGGAGTCGACTTAGTCTAAGTAAACTAATCTATTTGCGTTTTGAACCGTTAAAAGTGTTTTATTTAAATGTGTCCCATTCGCGTAAGCTACAGACAATACTTAAGACACATTCTGTCACATTTGCGTAATATTAGAGACGAATAGTTAAACTTCCCACACACCTATTCAAATAGCTGATACTATAATAGTTCAGTGTATTGTATGAAAATAATTTCTAAGATATCTCGCTTAAGCAATTCACGGGTTCAGAGGTTCTCGCCCACGCAGCCTTTGTATGCGACTGGGTTGTAACGAGTTATTCGAAATTACTTTCAGAGATCTTTGAACTCCGTCCACAGATTATATTGTAGCAAAGAATCTCTTTTTTTAATCTCCGGTTACTATGATTGAAAATACAGCTTGCCATGTATTGTTATGCCATTTGGGATTTATACCTTTTATCCATCTTTAACCTAATTTAACCAATCAAAAGTTTTTTTTTAATAAAACACTTTAACGGCTTAAAAAGCGATATATTAGTTAAACTTATTTGAGAAATGAATTTATACTTCGGCCAGACGTTTCGGATGCTTTGCAGCACCACGTGCAGCTTCCGTGACCACGACTTAAATGTGTACTACTCGCGTAAACTATAGACAAAAGTTTTTTTTCTGAATTCATTTTAAGCTAAATAATTGATTAAACCTTTGTAGTAAGATCACTCTATCGTTTGAGAAGTTCTACGCATCTTGTTTAGAACCGATATTCAAATGAAACACTTTTAATGGTTTAAAACGCGAAATATTTTAGTAAACTTCAAGTCCAAAGTGTTCTCATCGGTTTATATTTTTTCTGAAACATGTTGGACGTCGTCTGGAAATCTGCATATTATAACTACCGTCCACAGATGAAAAAGCCGTAAACTATTTAATCTCGCTTCATTTAAGTGTCTGTCTGTGAATTTCTAAATATCCAAAGCCAAAATAGGTTAACAGCGCATTTTATTGAGGTATTGTATGAGGTATTTCAAGTAAAACCCACTTTTGTCTTTTCTCCTTTCTCATAAAAAGTTTACTTATTTTTAATCTACGATTCAAAGTAGAAATCAATATTTCGCGTTTTGAACACTTAAAAGTGTTTTAATTAAATGTGTATTGCTCGCGTAAACAACAGACAGTACTTATTAAATGTTATTAATTAAACTTGCAATTTAAAACAGAAATCGCTCTAACAGACTATAATTACGTGAAAGTTGAAACCAAATGTGTGTTAATTTTACGAGTGCTATACTTTTGCAATATACTTATTAATCAGGTCAAACGCATCGAAATTTGCATTCTGGCCCACAAAATACAAAAAAAAAAAACAATATTTCGTTCTGACATCATTCAAAGATCATTCCACAGACAGCTGGCGTTAATTCGGCGGGAAACCGGTCAGATCACTTTCGCGCAGACTATAAAATGCACAGATAATCATTAGTGTGAGTCAGGGATCACTTTTTTGGTGCTTTCTCCCACACCTGCTTCGATCACGGATATGAGCACTTTCAACTGGTGGAAAATGGGAGCATCGTTTTACGTGGCCTTGTTTCGAGGTAGACCCGATGCGGTGAAGTTAGCCGGCCAGTGTTCGTGCGACTTTCTAGCGTGGAGTACGTGTCGCGGAACGTAAAAATCGGCGCGAAATTCACGCGTGTGCTGTGTTTGTGTTGTGTCTGTGGACTCGGAATCTTGCAAATCTGGAGCGATACATTTCTTTTGAGAGGTTCGTTTTATTCCGTATTGTTATTTGGAATTCTAAAATTGCGTTAGCAGATTTCACTGCGTGAAATGTGAAAGTATGATATATTGTACCGATGCGAAATGCGAATCACGACCGCTGCTCGCTAATAAAATGTGTTATTTATTTGTTTGCATATTGCGTATCTTCTACGTACGTTATGGAAATTAGACATACATGCAAGTTATTGTAACTGGATGGAATAAAACAGTAAAATTGAACATAGCTTTGATTGTCGCTCATCTTATTTTTTTTTAATTCCTTAAATTATACACACAGAGAAATAATGCTAAGTTTATACACCAAACATTTTGGAATAAAAATAAACCAGCAAAAGTACCTACTCTCGGGAAAATGTCACAAAATGATTTAGTTTATTTCGCTTTAATTTAAGTATGCATTTAAACGGTAAATTTCTGGAATTCCAGTCGGAAAAATTGGCCACATGGTACAAAACTAGTTCGAAATGTTAAATAAAGGAAAAAGAAGATCTAATACACTAGTAAATACAAATTAAAAAAAGTAAATACCCAAAGAGGAGAACTTCTCTCTGACTTACTCTTGAAATAATTTATATTAATCATTATAGCTAACCTTGTTGGGAAGAGAACATTGATTTCTGCTCAACTCTCACTAACATTGATCTCTCTCACTCTGGGAAATGCTAGAACTCACAAGTCGGAAACCAAGCAAGCTACGCTCGATGTTTCCCACAAGGCATAGACACTTAACAGTGTTATGATTAGAGTTTCATTAATTTGTACCATTGAAATATGTTAAACGTCAACAAAATAAACATTTCAAGTAAGTACTGAATTAGACTAGCCGCCCACAACATAAATACATTTCTTTGTTTGTATTTAAATTTTTAAATGCAGTTTAAGGAAGCATGCCCATGTATCAATATACATTTTTTTTTATTTTTATTTTGACTTTTGGTCAGACTATATTTTAACAAATAATAAATTTGGTGAATCACCTTAGTGCTTCCTAAGCACTAAGGTCCTTGTCCATTCGAATAAACTATGAATAATATGAAGCTGCTAGAGGCAGAGTGGCCTAATAACAAAAACATGATTTTCAATAAGGACGATAATAAAAACACAATTAACTAAGGCGAAAATGAATTTGCACTATTCTATTAAAATGTTATGTTACCAATTTTCGGTCACTGTGCCCTTGTAGAATATCGTTTTTAGACTACAAAATATAAATAACTCAAGTCATAAAATGCAGTTAGGCTACTCTGCCTCTAGTGGCCTTATTTTACTATACACTTAGTTTTAGCAGACCTCTTATGTTGTCCTTATAAAATTTTAGTTCATTAAAAATTGCGTGTTGTACCGAAGGTCAAGATCAAAGAGTAAAGTGAAAAGTACCTTTAGCGAACTCCACTAATTTCTAATTCGCGTGCGCTACCTTCAATGCCCTCGTTCCTTTAACTCTTTATAGAACAAAACTTATTAATTACCGCGTCCCAAGGTAAAGATGTTTTCCTTTGCACGTTTCCGCTTTCCATATTAGATTGTGGATGCCATCGACGACTTCCTTATTATGATTTTCTTTATTGTGTTTTTCAGACAAAAAATTAAATATTATTATTAAATTATTGAATAGTGTCGTGTAGGGCAAACTACGATACATCTTACATACATTTATGTAGTTAATCACGATGTCTTATACCCTGAGATTGGAAGCTATAACTCAACATAAGGAGCAGGGCCATCACACTGTAAAGGAGTAAAGTAAACAAACCAACCATTGAACCCAGGAAGTCACATCTTAAATGCCTTAAATAAACTATTTATAAGTAATAAGCTTTATATGCTCTTCGCACTAGTACTGATCTACTAGTCCGTTTAAACTTTAACGTCTTCGAATTTCGAGTTCACGTTTTAAACCGTTAAAAGTGTTAAACTCTCTTTGTCACAGCAGTACACTTACGTTCATTAGGTTGTATGGCATTCATTGGTGGTAAATGACTGCCTTACAATAATATTTAATTTTCATTTTTATATGAAATTATAACTTGTTCAATATTGTTCGTATTCCGGGTCGACAAGAGTCGACAGAGCTCGTTGAATTATTATTTATCTACTGAAATTTGCTTTGAGTTAATACTTTGTGTATCTACTTTGAGTTGAATTGCTGAAATGTACTTGAATACAAGGGCGAGCTAGATAATTATTAAAGAGAATGTGAAAAGCACGTCTATATTGGGAAACAGTATTAAATCAACTTGCCTTAAAGTACCCACCCAATTAAATATAGGATTTTATCCCGAAAGAATCGTGTCCTCCCACAACAAACCTTGAAAAGTGTCACGGTTCTTGGAACCTAGAGTTTCCTTTTGTCCCATTTTATTCACTACCCATACACATACGATAAACCCACAACACGAACCTGCGTCGTTATTTATGTAACACAGTAAATTCTATGTTTATTAATAATTCTCACGAATATGAGATTTTAACTTTTTATTTAACCTTATTATTATTATCACATGTACGTGATGGCATAACATAAATTAAGAATCAAATAAAAATGTTAGATTGGTTAGAGCAACAGTACGGAACGCTGTAAATGAATAAATAATCCGTTTATCACAAAGTACATAATTTACAATTAAAATAAGTAATAAGAAAGAAACCTGACAATTAAAAGAATACAAAAAAAGTACAATTTTAACTTGGCGCTAAAAGGCATCAAGACTCAGCATGTGCTCAGCAAGGCTTGCTAAGCGCTGATTTTCAGTCTGTCCCTATCAAATAACAAGTACCAAAACATGTAAATATTGTGGAAAAGTTGTAACGAACTTGAAAAAATACCAGTTCAAGTCTTGACCGTGTCGTAACTTTTTAAAATCTAAAATCGATTTTTAATCTTTTACCATCACACAGGCACAGGTTCAAGACTCGCTTGTGTCATGTAACTCGTAATCATAGTGTGGTCTTCTATGTTCAGTCTTTGCCCTTCCCACCCAAAATTTTCTTTCTTTCCCACGACGCACGACGTCTGTGATGACAAATCGTCGTGCAACTTAAAAAATTAGAAAGAGAGTAGACGAATACGTTAATTCTATTTTTAGCGTTTGGAAATTACGGCCAACGAGCTTAATTAAAATCTCGAAGAATCGGGGCGTGTTCAAGTTTACGGCGAAAATTCTTGATAGGCCGTTACTTATACATCCCTTAATTTAATTTATTCGTCAACAAAAGCCTTTTATTACACTTTAATTATCGTCGGCCTTCGCAGTTTTAATTATAAACGTTAATCTCGTTTAATAATTTCAAACAAACTGGTTAATCTATATTTGTTGTTCATCAATCGAGGTTTTATGTATTATAAATCTGTATATTTGTATTATGAAAATTTTGAATTAATCTATACTTCTATTATAAATGCGAAAGTAACTCTGTCTGTCTGTCTGAAATGAAATTTGGTATACAGATATTTTAGAGCCTGACAAAGGAAATGGAACTTCGTGGTGTTTGATGCTAGAACAAGTCACTATTTCACGCGCACGAAGTACCGGGCTCAGCTAGTTCTTAATAAATACTAAAGATATTTCAATTACAAATAGTTATAAGTCCCTTCGGGCCAAGGTCTGTTGTAAAGCATCTGAAACGCGCTGTAATGAGAAATAAATTATGTATTTCACGTTTTAAACGAACAAAAGCCCATTTTCTCTAACGCATTAAACTTTATTTTGAAATTATTGCTTAAAACGACATGATTATAGTTTAAATAAAACACTTTTAACGGCTTAAAATGCGAAATGTATTACTTAACCTTATGTGCAAATTAACTAGCATGCTTTTTTTTCGTAGTAAACAGATAAAGGTGTTTTATTTAAATGTGTAGCACTAGGGTAAGCTAAGATACAGACAGTAGGTACTTTTTATCTATTCATAGACTATAGACGAAATTAATTCACCTCACTATTTTGGCATAATCCCCATATTGAGTTCTTGTATAATTAATTAAAGTATAGGTATTTGGATCTATCCATTTAGTAGCGTATCGTTTTAAGAACTATAAAATTGTGTTTATCCAACTACAGGTACACATTTAGTATACAATGTATCTTTATATGCCGTAATATGAAATGTAAGTGCTCTATAAAATGTGTGCTATGAAAGCTCGGCAAAATTGTTATTAATTAGTGAGGTCGAAGATCGGGTTTAACGCAGCGATGCCCAATTTGGCTGCGGCATGTGGAAAATGGCGGCAATTAATGGCATGGCTCTTCGCTTATCAAGCGAGACCACGTGCGATGAAAAATATGAGTTAGCGCTTTTATGAATACGGGGCGGGTTATGGCATGTTTACCCTTTTTAGCTGATGGTGTGTCCTGAAAGGTGTGTTTACCCTAAAACAAAAGAATAAGGGTACCCTACTAAACAATTACGAATTTCTGCAACCAAGCAAAAGATATTTGGTGTATTTACCCTAACGAGATAAGGGTCTAATAAATATTTTGTCAAAAATTAACACACTAATACATAACAGGGGTATTTATCACGTCTAAAATGATCTGTTTCAAAGATGATTTGTTTGTCTCAAAGCTGCTATAAATCAGTAGTGAGTCATTCGTAATTAATCAATGAACTAAAAAAATGTTATGTTTTAAACCGTTAAAAGTGTTTTGTTTAATGCGTTAAAGTTACGATATCGTCTACCATTTATCCCAATTTATTTCTAAATAAAACGTCCGCTGAGTTAGGTATGCAATTAAAATGTTTTACATTCCCAACATTTAATCGAAAATTCGCGCACTATTAATTACATTAATAGTCCATTGATATGGACAGGTTATTAAAGCATAGATAATAAATGAAAATACTTTTAAAATATGCTTTCACTTTCATTTAAATACTAGCTGTGTCCGCGACTTTGTCCGCGTGGAATATTCATTTATTTTATTTTTTTTCGAAGGGCACGTAACGGAAGCCACCAAGATGTGTTTTTTTTACTTTTTACTACATTTCTCCCTCTTTCTCGTTTCTATCATCGCAGCCTAATGTTTTATAGCCCTAGGTTAGATCATTTTATGAGAAAGCCTTATTCGTTAGATGATCTAACCAACACAAAAAGAATATCATTAAATTCAAACCAGTAATTCCTAAGATTAGCGCGTTTAAACAAACAAACAAAGAAACTCTTCAGTATTATATAGTAGTAAATTTTATCCTTATTGTATTATTGTTTAAGCTTTATAAGTATAGATGTTATTCAGAGCGGCAATCAATAATATTTTTTTTAACGAAAAACAATGACTAACTAGGCATATTTTCTTTTGCAGTGTCGTAGAATATTCTTGTGCTCTTCACATACAATAGAACTTAATTGTGAGGCGGAATTCTTTCGGAATAGGTTGTTTCTTTTCTTTCTCTGAGAAGTGAAGAACCACTTCAGTGTCTGACATGTCGTTAACGCAAGAGCTCCGAAAATATTTTTTTTATGCTCTTTAAGTTTCTATTTCTAGCGTTAATTCAAAATATATATGTACATGTACACAATAACATACAATTATATGAATTAAGTTGTCTTAAGTTTAAGTCCCTTACTTAAAAAGTAGGTTAATTTCGTATTTGTTTATTGCGAAATGAAGAATTTACATCGAAAACTTCCGTGCAGAATGATCTGGAAACCAATTAAAAGAATTGATCGCTATTCGATAACGCCATTCCTATAAATTCCGCTAACTTTCTTCAATTAATCACGAACATTATATTGTAGGTACGTAAGCGTGAACTCAAAGCAAGTACTATGTATTTGATATTATCCACTTTATAGTGAAAAAGAATGATCTGATCCGGGTACAAGAGTCAAGTTCACAAAAACCGATTTGGCAAACGGATTTAGGAATGTATGCGCCCTATGCCTTGTAATGGAAACGGCATTAAGCAAAAATTACGAGGAAAAAAATTAAAAATCCAAAAAAGTCAACGAACTTTTTGTATAAATAATAGTCTGTGTATATTTCAAATGTGTTAAGTACTTTTTTTCTTCTCTATTTCAAAAATTGACATTCTAGTGCAAGTGCCGTCATCTAAATAAAACACATTATCGGTTTAAAACGCGATATATTTAGGCTTTTGTTTATTTTTACCACGACCTGACGTATAGACTATAGAGGATGAAACATCAACAACACAATGACATCATAGCCTTCGTTAAATCTCTGAGTATGCTTGAACAAATATTGTACATACTTATATTTAAATAATGGATACGTTGTGAACAAAAGAAATCGGGTAGGCTACGGATATTTCCAATCAATCAACGTCACGTAGGAAAAATGTAGGCGTCGATTGGATTTTAACACTTAACTTACATAAAGAAGGTAAAAATACAATTAGGAAAATAAATGGGACATGAATCAATATCGAAGACGATAACCCACTAAAATTCGCATAGGATAGGATTTTAGAGCTTGGCTTACTCACCAATCCACGTCCAGTGCAATTGATAGGCTTTAACGATAACACTGATTGAATTCGTTATGATAACAGTTTAAGGGCTCATACCAAAAAAAAAAAACAAATACAAAGGGATTGCAACATTTTGAGCGAACAACGTATGCCTGCAAAATGGCAATTACCTTATTCGATAAAAAAAACTTTATAAATCAGACATTCATAAGTGCATGGCTTTATACTCTAATTGTTTTATATGTCGTGTTTAAAACCAAAAGTGTTTTAATTATAACAATATATTAAATCTTAATATTATGAACCGAAGGCATATTTTAACATCTCGTGCCAATTTAGTAACGTGACTGGTAATTTGGCCTAACAGCATGACACAAAAAAATTCGCACGCTCGAGAGTTGAGGGCGCGAAGCTAAATAATCTAATTTTCCAATTATACGAGAAACGTCCCGCGATTTTGCTCATCTTCAAAATAATCCAATCTACCTTGCTAATCGAATACACGTTTCTGCTGTACGTTATGTTAAATATTTCTGAGAAATCTAATTTTACAAAGAATGTACAATGCTTAACTTAACCCAACGAAAACCACTGATATAGTTTGTTTTCTAATTTTTCTGATACTTAATACCAAAATTGGTTCACGAACCACCGTCCACAGATTAAAAATCCGTTTAATTAAATTGCCTTTTTTTGTATTAGTCTGTTTTATTCAAAGCAAAAATAGGTTGCTAGCGCACTTTGTTTAGATATTATATTAGCTGCGTATTTCATCTACCATCAAGTGAACTCCGTGCTTGTCGGTCATCCTCTATCATAAGAAAAACCTTATTAAAATGTATACAAATAAAATACTTGGTTTTATTTGTATAAAATGTATATTACATATTATACAATTAAATATTATACATTATAAAATAATACCTGATAACTTTATACTGAACAATATTGCTCCTTCCTAACACTTCCACTTTGACAGTTAGCACACTGTCAAAGTGGGGGCCTCAAATACCCGTCCATTGGGTTCTAGGTAATAACAAGCCTTGTACAACATGACAGGTTAAATCCGTCCGCGCTGCGGTATATTGCAGCTTTGATTAATCGTGTGCTGAGTGACGTCACACAGGGCGATTCATTTTTCGTGTATTCCGCAGTGCAACACGAAACTGGCGGAATTATCTCGTCGTAATATTTATATATATCATTACATTTAAAATGTTTATTGCCACAGAAATAATAATAAAAAAACACAAACAGTATTCTTACGGTAAATTAATAAAAGTAAAGTTTTATAGCATCTCGGAATTCAGACTCCGCTCACTTCCACGCAAGCAAAAAAGGAAATCACACAGCGCTGTTTTTCAGTCTGTTCTCTCTGGCCAAAATTTCGAAAGATTTTAATAAAATAATGTCAATTGTAAAAGTTTGTCAATCGTCGTGAAATCATCGACGTGGTGCAAGCGCAAGGTTTTCTGAGACAAAATACAATATGTATACTAAATCATTTATTTGTTTTTTTTTATCTATAAATATTTCATACCTTCTCACCTCACATTGTTAATCGATTCTAAATTACTAATAACAATACGCGTATTAAATAAATACTGTATGATTTGAAGTCTGAACTGTTCATATATCTATGAATAAATTAAAAAAGAATCATTCACTTTCCTGAACACGAAAACTCCACAGAGGATTTACCCAATATTGACGGTTACATTTCCTTGTCTTTTATGTAGTTTTCAAATCAGGAATGTCAACAGCAGTATTTTTCCATCTAAATTCATTTTCACACTGATGGTAGGCTGCACGCGTTGTCGCGGGGTGATATCGACCTCCCAGGTAAACAATACTTTTTTAGGTAAAGTTCAAAAGTTGCGGACAATTTCACAGGTTTCTCTGTTGAATATCATTATTAAATAACTTACTACTGCTTATAAATAAATAAATTAAAATTATTTTCCATATAAAGCACTTACGTTTTGGTTTGAAATGAAAAATTAATTTAAATAAAACACTTTAACGGTTTAAAACGCGATATATTAGTTAAACTTATTTATTAACTTAGACCCCCCCCCGAAGGTCTCCCCGTGACCACGGCTGCTGCAAAGCATCTGAAACGTCGGGCCGAAGTTAGAAATCATTTTCAAATAAGTTTAACTAATATATCGCGTTTTAAACCGTTAAAGTGTTTTATTTAAATGTGTACTACTCGCGTAAACTATAGACAGTATTTAATGAAAAATTAAACCTAAGCTAGACAAAACAAAAGCCTTAATACCTCGTTAAGCTGACGATAACCCCAATAGCCAGAGATAAGGGTTTCATCAAAACTAGTTCAATTTTAGTCGGTTACAGGCATTTTATATCGGTATAGGGTGAAGAAAAAACTGCTAGGCGGTACCCGAATTAGTATATTATACTGTGATGGCTTCTGTAGCTAAACGTGCCTAGCAACACGTTTGCGTTAAGCGAATGAGGTCCTGGCTTTGAATTCCGAGGAAACAATAGAGAGGTCGGGAAATAGAATAGATATAAATACTGTCTATAATTTACGCGAGTAGTACACATTTAAATGGAACTTCGGGCCGTAGTTAAAAATCATTTTCAAATAAGTTTAACTAATATATCGCGTTTTAAACCGTTAAAGTGTTTTATTTAAATGTGTCCTACTCGCGTAAACTATAGACATTGTTGAAAATTGTGTGTTGGTCTGAAAACAACATTTGAAATTAATGGTATCGTCACCTGTGTATCGAATGGTAATTAATAATAAATGTTACACTTAGGCCTCCGTACCAGATGTGTGCTCAGTATATGCTATAATCCTCTATAAACATCTTAATTATAGAGCAAAAAAAAAAAATAGCCACGTAAATAATTTCATACGAACATTCAAAAAATACACATTTTTGTCTCGGGTTTGATTTCCATCTGTTTTATCTAAATAGTTTGCATACATATCGTTAGTTGAATTTAAATCAAGCATCGACGAATGAAAAGAAACTTTCTTTTCGGAATAGAAGAAAGGTGATATAGAAGTGTGTCTTCCTAACAAGTCGTATTATTGTAATATATTCTCACGTTTCATTCTCCGGTCGTTGACTGCATTGTGAGGATGACAATACTTATACCTTGTCTAAGGTGTGATGGTACGTACACAGTTCTTGTATATGAAGTGTTACTTTTTCGAAGTGTTTACAAACATACGGCATTACAAGTAATGTCGTCATTTTTGTATAGATTCAGCTCACTAACAAGTTTACAATAAGTATTCAGTAGAAAATGGATATACTATTGAAAATAAAATTAGAAGTAACATACTCGTATTCAAATAAAATACTTTTAATAAAACTAAACACAATAACAGCCTTAACTTTAAAGCAACTTAATATAAACTTATGTGCCTAAATTGAGGTACACACAACATTGCTATAAAAAAATTAAAATATAGGGCATATAGAAGTAAACTTAAATGCGTATTTATGTTAGATAACTTATTTACAATTTATTTTAACTAAGGCCTTCTTTTACTGATGGTGAGAATGCCTAATGCACGCTCACGTTGGGCAAGTGTGACGTGGGGAGTGTGTTAAATTGTATAGCCGACCAGAACCACTAAAGACACCACCAGCCCCGGTGCTTTGAGGGAGCCCTGGGAACACGTTTGTACGACTCCAAAGCAATTTTAACTAAGACCTGACTTTTGAGATGCTTTGCAGTAGTAATGGTCACGAGGTTAATAAGTTACCTTATATATTTCGCGTTTTAAACCGTTAAAGCGTTTTATTTAAACATATACTACTCCCGTAAACTACAGACACTATTTGTTAACTTGTATATTGACAACCATTATATACTATCGCTATCCATTATATTACCATAGCATTTAAGCTGTCAGTATCAAATTTATCATCCTAAATTACACAAGATATATAGAGATTAACGGAAGTCGCATGACAATAGCTATGTACAATATGTAGTGCCTACGCTATTTTTTGATGGAGATTGTTTGTAATAGTGCTTATGTTAATAGTAACATAAGCACTATTACAAACAATCTCCATCAAAAATAGCGTTTGTTGGCATGGGTATGACTATAGAGTCATACCCATGCCAACAAACATAGAGTACATTTGTAACCGTTCGAAACGAGAAATACATAACGATGCCTATACCAATGACTGTTAAAAAACACCCAAAGCAGGCAGACAGTAGTTAAAAATCAATTAACTCAATATATTTCGCCAATGAAACTGTTATTATTGGTTTATTTAAATTTGCTGCTGTAGAAATATGCTAGTATGAAGTTGAATACTAACTTTAAAATTTAAAAGTGTGATCCATCGCGTGATAGAAAAACATTAAAGAGTTGGGCCCAACTCTTTAATGTTTTTCTATCACGCGATGGAATCTACTGAGAGGTAACTAGCGAAATTGTTTATCGTGATTTATAACTGTCTCAATGATAACTCCTAGTTAGTTGTTAGAGTTAGCAAACGTTGTTTTGTCGTTTGCAAAATGAATATTATTATGTTGATACTCTAATAAATGAA
Organism: Leptosia nina; assembly: GCA_963661955.1. NCBI lineage: Eukaryota > Metazoa > Arthropoda > Insecta > Lepidoptera > Pieridae > Leptosia > Leptosia nina. The sequence continues at coordinate 256,829 of CAVLEF010000105.1, read as the reverse complement.
AGGCAATAATGCATCACTGTCGACTATATTGTTGCGGAAATTTATTTAGATCATTTTAAAGGGGAATCATTCTTTCAAACACATTTTTCGGTATTCGCAGCGCAAACATCTGAAACCCTTAAAGATGGATAACATCTGCAACATGAACATCACTACTGACAGGCGCTATATAGCTTAAATAGCGATATAGCTTAAAGCCTTCCTCGATAAATGGTCTATCCAACACAGAACGAATTTAATTCCTGAGATTACCGCGTTTAAAAAAACAAACCATTCAGCTTCAAATTATATTCATAATATTCGAATAGATATTATAATGTATATGAGTAAATTACAAAATTATTGATCACATCGCTTCGCTAGTTCAGGGGTTCATTTCCTGAACGTCGATTTACAATGACTAGACGGGTCACTCCATTTGCCGTCTATTGTATTGCCTCTTCACATCTATTGTCAACATAGATTCTTGTATCGGGAAATCAGAGACTATAGAAGACAATTTGTCTATGGCATAGAAAAAGTATCTCAGCATAGACTCTATGGTAAGTTATGGTGGTCTAAAAGGATGGATTGTTCATCAAGTTTACAGAAAGCCATTGTTACATAATATTTACTTATTATTGACCATATTTGTATAATTCTCTATGTATACTGCTGAAGGGAGTTTTTAGATCACACTTTTAAATTTTAAAGTTAGTATTCAACTTCATACTAGCATATTTCTACAGCAGCAAATTTAAATAAACCAATAATAACAGTTTCATTGGCGAAATATATTGAGTTAATTGATTTTTAACTACTGTCTGACTGCTTTGGGTGTTTTTTAACAGTCATTGGTATAGGCATCGTTATGTATTTCTCGTTTCGAACGGTTACAAATGTACTCTATGTTTGTTGGCATGGGTATGACTCTATAGTCATACCCATGCCAACAAACGCTATTTTTTGATGGAGATTGTTTGTAATAGTGCTTATGTTACTATTAACATAAGCACTATTACATTTTTACATTACTATTATATCGCGTGATAGAAAAACATTAAAGAGTTGGGCCCAAACTGAAGGTCGTATAAATTATTTTTGGGTTTAGAAAGTTGTAATGAGAAAAGTTGAAATATTTGATATCATTACCGGCATATTTGTTTTTACCCTTATTCATGGTTTTTGTTTTATTTTATAATGCGTTTGCATTTAAATTTAAACTTTAAAAGCTCGGTTGTTAAAATTAAAAAGTAGTTATATATAAAAGTATCAACAGATAAGATAGATATTTTATTATTATTTTATTCATATGTCTTTAGTAATGGCTTATACATAAGTGCTTTATGCACACAAAATGTAAATTATTATTTAAATGTATTAATTTAACTTATTTTATTCATACAAGACAAATAAAGGAAACCTTTGAATGTTTGACCGCTCCTTAATAAATCTATTACCTTACCCTTGTCACAACGTTTATTAAATTAGAACAAAAATAATCTAGTTTCGGAAATGCTGAGCATATAAAAACAAATTTATATTTTCGACAGGGCGGCAAAGAAGGAGAATATAAGCGAAAGAATAATTTGGCCGCGATCCCGAGTCTCAAGAAATAATTGGGTTAAATTTTGCAAACCTTCATATTTTACTGTTCTGGCGAAAATTTTGCACCATAGGGGGTAATGTTTCATTCATCAAAAGAAAACCTTCGTAGGGCTTTTTCTTGTTTAATTAATGACTTCGCTTAATTTCGCTTTTAATATATTAATAGGGTTCTCAAATTTATATTCACAAGAGTTATATGATTTAGCGCTTTTGTTTTCCTATCAACTGTATTTTGTATTATCTCTGTAATCTTAAAATTTTTATATTTTTATACTTTCCCGCTAATAATGAGACGATATTACGTTTAGCATAGCATCAGTTAGAGCATTTATCGAGGAAGGCTATAAAACATCGCCCTGTGACTAATACAAGCAAAGATACAGCGAGAAAAGTGAAAAAATTGGGAAAATTATTAATCATTATGGGTTTTCGAAGTGTACGCTGCAAAACCGGCGGGAAGGGACGCGATTGACGTCGTGGGTAACAGCTAAGTTTATAAAGATGCCCAAAAGAACGATTTTTGATTCGATATAATAAAAAAAATAAATTTGTAAAAGCATGTTTTTGTACGTATTGTATATATATATATATATATATATTAAGCATATTTTCCTTCAATAGAGTCGGATGAGTCTTCGTTAGACAAAAAGTTAATTTACTCTCGTCTAGACTTCTAAATGAAATAACTTTTATGGTAGCAACTTTTTTACTCTTCCAATTTTTCTCAATCCTTGTCACATGTTTCTGCTGTACTTTTAATAAATTATTACAAACAGTTCTTTCACAAATAAATCATGATTTATAACTGATGCATGTTTTAGAGTGTTCGGGGTTTTAATAAATTCGTATGAGTGCCTCGCGGGTCCTCCATCTTTTTAATCACACACAGCGGTGCTCGACAATAAAAATTCATTAGTTCGATGTTGGCGACCCTTTGTTCAGACATTTAACAAAAAGCTATTTCGTGTCGGCTCAAAATGCGTAATTAGCTGGCAACACAGTTTATAAAAGTTATCATTGAGGGGCATTCGTTTCATTATTATACAGAATTGCCATTCTATAAATTGCGTTGTTTAGCGTTTGTTTTTTAATCGATAAGGCGGAAGTTTGTTCTGTTTGTTACAGTTTCCTATCCAAAAATATACAAATACGATTCGGATAAAGTATATGATATAAAACTAACTGACCTGGTAAATGTTGTATTCCCATTTGAAGTATTTAATTTGTTCAATTTGATTACCATACAAACGGTTCTTGCAAGTCCATCTTAAAAATAGATATAGTATAATATAGTGGATACTTTTTCAGGTTACTAAAAATAATCTTTGGTTAGTTTGAATCATTTTCGCAATGGTGACAATCAAAGTTGAATAATTTTTCCTGTTGCTCCTATGATCGTAGCGTAATCTTACATAGGCAATAAATTGTCTAACACAAAAATATTTTTGTAATCCGAACCAGTAGTACCTGAGATTCGCGCGTTCAAACAAACAAAAAAATCAAACGCTGCAGCTTTATGACATTATTATAAATATAGACTTGAAAATTAATAATCTCATTATTATTCAACATTTCAATTCGATGATACAGTTCTATTAATACCCATGTATACGTTTAGCGTGTTTCCCTAATATCTTCACTGAAGTGGAAATCTGTTTCCACATGACACATTTGCAATTAAAATTGGACAGTAGAAGCGGGGATCTCAAACAATACTGACGTTGTACGCAGTAGGCTAGCTTCTTCGTTCTGTGATATCTGCTGGCATATTGTTCTTATAAAGGATCCCTGAGATCTATATAAGATAATATTTTTTATTTAAAATAGAAGTGATAATATTTTTTAGATGTAGTACTTAAGATAACTTCCACCACATATTTTGAGCTATGTTTAGTCAATAAATATATTGTTATACTTTTTCATATTGCGTAAATAAGAAAGACGAATCTAATAATCTTAAGCCATACCTGGTATCAAACAAAAAGAAATGAAACTATCTAATTTTCTGATATCTTTAATTCCTGAATCTTGAAAAATCTAAATCTACGATACAAGTGTTTAGTGAAAACCCTAAAAAATATTGTACTCCTGTAGAGTCCTACTGTGTACTGTGGAGTTCGGGGGTTAAACCGTTATCACCGAACTCTCCCGGGAAATTCTAGGGGATAAGGAAACCATTCCATCTCTTATACAGCAAAGTAATATTCTTTTCAGGACATGAACTTGTGTACTAAGCTCTTATTGAACAAATCAAAATAAAAATTAACTTTACTTAGATTTATATACTTCTTACGAAGGACTTGAATTTGCAATACTCACACAAATATTGCAAATTCAAGTCTTAACAAAACCAGTAATGCAACAATTAAACATAAATAAAACACGAAGTACATTTACGATTTCGAAAAGAAACTTGAATTTACTCTGTAACTCGTAAGTTAGTGCTTCAGACTGGTTCCACCCGCCCTACTGACCCGGCGTTTACTTTATATTCTATCAGATTACACAAACCCACTTAGACTTACATTATCTGATATTGGACACGTGAAAATGTATTGAAAGTGGAGGAAATTAGTTTTACGCCTTAAACAAATGCATTTACTTACCTTGATAGTTAGATCTCCGATTATGACCTAGCACGACTTACGGTAAAACCTGTTTTTAGTACTTACAACGAGTGCTAAAGTTAAAGACTCAAGCTATATTTACTTAGTTTGAAAACATTCGATGACATAGACAGGACTAGAACTGGCATCCACAGCGTTCCGTGCTTCAACCAATTCATTTGTCCGTGTCGTAATTTTGAATCTTATTGATTTCTAATTTATAATATAATAATCCCATGTTGTGGAACGTACTAGCAAAATATTAAAGTTTTCAAACCAGATGTGTAACTTACCAAGATTTTTATATTTTATCAAATTTCACTCTGCGGCATCAATACCATGATTGTAAAATGCTCGTAGTTATTTTTTTTAAATTAGTGGACAGTATTAAAAAACGAGATAATATATACAATAATATGTTAAAATATTTGACATTTGTATTTCCTATAACGAAACTAAAAGGATGTACATAATAAGGTGGTATATTCATGAGTATAATATAATAACATTTACATTACAATAATAATAAAAATAGATTAAAAGGCTTCTTCTGAATATTTGTTCGGACATACATAACAAAATTATACAAGTCGTTTGACATACAAATTGAATTGAGGTTTTACGCTGGATTTCATTAACAATTCCTGAATTCAGGAGGTCAATAAAACAAGTGACGATCCTCCGACTCAATTAAGCAAAGCTTTTGTTTTAGTAGAACTTAGAGATTTTCAGATTGAGGGACTGATTGTCTGGTGAAGTCATAAATCATCTATACTTCCCTTATATAGAATATTAAAACAGTATTATTTTCTGTCTTCCCATTGTTTAAATTTGCGGTCGGTAGAAAATAAGTTTCCTTAATGTGACCTCCTTTTTAATAACTGACAAATAAAACATAAGCTTTAATAGTAACGATCAACTAACAAATATTTTGAGGTACTGTATGGTATGCAATCTATAAACATACATAAGTCAAGATTACACAGCCCTATTCTTACACACTGTTGTATACAGTACACGGTGTGACAATTAGTTTAATATAAATAGAAATTACAAACTTTTATAAATTTAAATTCATTCACTAAATAATTTTAAAGTACACAACATATTTCAACGTTTAACGGTAGAAAGTCGAGTTATAGAAAGTTTTTTAACATTGAGATATTTTAAAAGACAGGTACTTTTTTAAATCCGGAGCACATCAATATTAAACACACAGATAAGGACTGTCCATTTTTAGTATTTTTATAATTAGAATATTAATTGCATATATAAAATTTAAATACTGTCTGTATTTTAGTGAGTAGTACGCATTTAAATAAAAGACTTTAACGGTTTAAAACGATGTTCGAAACGAAAAATATTTTAATTACGGCCCGACGTTTCGGATACTTTGCAGCAGCCGTTGTCACAGGGTTTTAAACCGTTAAAGTGTTTTATTTAAATATATAATTTAATGTATACTTAGAAGTTGGGTTATGTTAAGAATAAATGTCGCCAACGTTTAACCATTACAAAAATTGTCTTCAACTTCGTTACTGTAATCCCCCGAGGGGCCGTTCTGGTCTGCAGTAAAAACGTATGCATTGACCCCATTTCCGAGTGTCCCCATACTGTTATGATGCATTTTATGAACTTCCTCGTTCAATATTAAACCTCATTTGTATTCGCTTCTTAATTGACCTTTTAGCTTCTACTTTGAGTTTAACGCTTCTTTTGTAACGGAAAATGAAGTACAGCTCTGGCTTAACGAAAAAATAAAGGTGACTTTGTATTATATACGTAATTGTATTAATGAAGGCGTTTTTATTCTTAATTATTTTTGTTAAATTATAAGAAGTTTAAGCAATAAGTTCCTTAGTTAACTCCAGTCAGCCATCTCCATGTTCTAGAAGACAAAAAGAACTATAATTCTTCGAGCTAATAACATCTCCTGATGATACCGTCCGTGTAGCGAAACGTCGAGAACCTCTTGCTCACGTCGGCCGAACAGCCCGAAAAATAAATATATGCTGAACGCTGGCCGTGTAAGCCTTACGCAATTTATTAACTCCAATCAGTCAATCCCCCTGGCCATGGCTGCTTCAAAGCACCAGGAACAGCAGGCCGTAGTAATTACCTGTTATATTTCGCATTTAAAACCGTATAAAGTGTTTAATTTAAATGAGTACTAAAAACAATTGAATTAATTTTATTTTTGAGTAGTTGGAATTTATATCATTAAACTTAAGTTAAAGTAATTAATAAGCTATCAACATCGTGCCTAGTTTATTAAGCTTCTTGTATTTTGGGTTACCTGAAGAGCCATTTCAACGATAGGTAAGCATGGGGATCAATGATTAAATGCCCCTTAAACAATGAATAAAGCACCCGATAGCAGTGGGTAAAGTAAACTCCCCTTAAACACATCAGCAAGTACAGAGTGCCGGGTTTGTTCATTAGCTTTGATAGCATAACGTTCGGTTATTTGGAATCACACTAAGCAGCTTATTGGGAAGTTAATTCAAGTATTACGTCGATAAATCTATTGGTTCTTTACTTTTTTTACGAGCAGATCAGGTCACATGAAGTCATATAAATCATTCGGTTTCTTTTGTATTTATTTGATTGTGTAAAATTACGGCTTTTCTATTTTTTTTTATTTTAAGCAGTTTTATTTTATTTGATATCAAAGAACATCGATTGGTTCATTATCGCAACGGTTTTATTAAATTCTATCCTATAATATATCTATATAGTCCGTGTAATAATTATAGAAAATACGTACTCTTTGGTGTAATGGAAGCTATTAACGGCGCACAATCAATGGGTCGTGAATTCGATCCCCCGCGGGACCAACATTTTTCTACTATATTCATAATTTCTTTGTATCATGTTGCTACTTCATCTGAAAATCTGGATATTAAATGATAGGATGAAAACTTTAGCTATTGTTGAGAAAAACGTAAAATTTAGTCAAGTATTCGATCGAAATTCTATGCCCTATCCGACGAAATGTCCCCGGTCCCAACGATGTTTCCCGGGAGTCGAACTTATCAATAAAATAACAAAAGCGGAAATTCTTATAGGTATCTCGTTTTCCCTGTGTTTTTCATTTCTTCGTCAATGCGTATTACAACTAACCCATGTCTGATAAGAACGTAACTCGTTACTTTTGAGCAAACATCCAAACCGTGGTGCAAAGTCATAAATAATTAATAGTTAGACCGCTCGCTTTGCCGGAACATCTCGTCATCGCTTTGACTAATCAAAACATTAATCAAGATGTAATTAATATTAAAACGTCGGTGGATGGTCTAGCTCTAGAAAATATTAATAAGCAAGATATATAGATAAGTACATCGGGTACATCATACTCTTAACTACTTTTAATATTTAAATGAAACACTTTAACGGTTTAAAACGCGAAATTTATTAGTTAACTAATTCTTATTTAATTTAACTTCAGCCGTGGTCAGAGTGGTTCTTATTCCTCAATCACGACAGCTGAACACCTCAAAGACTCAAGAAGCTAGTTAAATATTTGGCGTTTGAAACAGTCTTATTTCATTTATAGTAAACTGTAGAATTGACACTATTTCCAAAGGATATAGCTGGAGTTATAACCGCAGAATCTATTAATAACTCACCCAGAGTATCCAAAGTTATCCGTTAATCGTGATTTAGGGACAAACTCTAGTCTATAGAAACTTTGTTGATATATCATTTAGTTCTGAAACTATGTAACGTATGTGTGTATGTATTTATTAAAATAATGATCTAAAACAGTAAAGGTTCTTTTAAGCCCACCGACGCCCAAACAGAATTCACTTCACTCTAGTCCTTCAGTCCCACTCGTGGGAAATATTAAACTTTAGGTTCTTAAATTACCTTAGTTGATTATTTTCACTGACCAGATATCTGCTCTGTGTCTTGTATAAGTATAAAACCACAATGATCTAGAAGGACAAAAAGGTATGATAAAAAGGTTATTTTCTTATATAAATATCTTAAGTTAAGTATGCTTTTCTGCGATTTTTCATAATCTATACGAATTTCCATTTCCTTCTTAACAGCTGTACTTGACGGTGTGATTAGGGAAAGAGGTCGCAGATTTCTAAAGATATTTGTAAATCCTTTGAAAACCTGCTTTGCTTCAAATCTTAATAATTTTACATAGATTACATTTATTTTTCGGACCACAATTAAGAAAACGTTTCAGGTTTACTACTTAAATATGAGGCAAGTTGTCTCCAAGATTAACAATCGAATGTTATTCAAGAAAACATATTATAAACCGAGAATCAGAACCGCGCAGTCTGTGACGAGTTCAAATTTCGCCTGTGTGAACGACTTTTTGTATTGTCTGTGCTTTACGAGAGTAGTACACATAAAAATAACACTTCTAACGGTTTAAATGCGAAATATACCTTGCATCGAATGCAAATTTATCTTAACCAATATAGTTCGCACCTTTAAAATAAAACACATTTTAACCTGATTTAAATTGCTATGCCAGACTGGGTGCAGGCCGCCAGTATATAATCTCAATCCGGTTGGAGAATGTTTTAAAGTGGTAAAAGCCGCTCAAATGGCGAGCTCTGATGCGTGAAGACATGTAACCCTATTACTCATCACTGTACGTCATAACGGGTCGGCCCACTGCTCCAGTATACCGATCTTGTGTAACAGACGGAGCAGAGACAACTTTTTGTAAACCATTGCTCACAGGGCATTCTAGAAAAGTTACTCATTGGTTCATCAGCCGTTCCCACCTCTGGGAACTTTATCTGGGCTGGACATGAAGATTTTGTTTGGTTGTGCCTCACCTGATGTTAAATGAAATCACAGCCCAAGTTTTACGTTGAGTTACGTATTAATGTTCGCTTTGAATTGGTCCGGATTATATCCGCTTGAAAAGACTGACATGGAGAGTTTCAATCATTACATTTTTTTAGAAACGACGATAAATGTCGTTTAGTCCTTTTTGGAACGTCTAAGCGATGTTTTCCGATTTTGTCTTACTCCAGAAGATACACGAAGATAAATATTACAACACAAGGATCGAACTCCCGACCTAAAGGTTCATCTTATATCTTACCCAATAAACTCCTTAGCAATGCATTTAATGGCTGCACTCGTAAAAGTGGAAGGCTGTAATGGCCTATATTGGCACCGTTTAACGGCGAGGGGAAAGTATATCGCAGTGACCGCTATAAATGATGAACGCGGTTTATACGATTCCATGTAACTATCTACTTGTAGTACGGTTTTGTGCCGTTATAAGTGCACAGGGGCCGTTAACAAGTACAACGACAAAGGGAATAATGTATGAGATTAATATGATATATTAATAATAAAGCAACGGTATTAATTATCCAACCGGCCCAACGTTTAAATGTTAGCTAGCAATGTAATGATCCGAAATTTCGAATCCCGAGAAAACCTAGTATTTTATTCTTTATGATAGAGAAGTACAGACAATGTTCCCTTTATTTTCCCATGTTCACTTTATTGCCGGTTAATTACCCAAGCCATATATAATTTTAATAAAATGTGTTGTCGACGTATTTTGGCTTCGGATTCTTCGGACTCGGACGCTTTAGTCTGAGCACCTCTGAATGGTGCTCAGACTAAAGCCGAAACGCGACTTCACTTCACGGTTTATTTATCTGTGGACAATGGTTCGTGATCCGGGCGGAAGTTTTAATATCCCTACCACCCATTTACTATCCGAATGACCGATATGTTTAAAAAAAATTATAACTTTATTAAAAACAGTTCAATATTGTTTAGTTAATGATGACCTAGCTGATGGGGACAAAAACACCCACCACACCTGTTTTATTTATGATAATAATTATTATATATTAACTTTCAATTAGCAATAAATACTTAAAGTTGAAACAATATATGATGTAACTTCCAGTTGTTTTTAAAAACTTCATTTAATTCGTACTGTAACACGATGAAGGGGCCACAGATTATACAGTACAGTAGCTGAGTGGATTCCTTCAGAGGCAACTATATTGGCGTATTTATTTAATATTTTATTAAATTTGTATGCTTGTAGAATAAGTTTTAACTGTAAAGGTTTATTTGTTGTTTGTGTGTTATTTCTGAAAAAACATAATTCTATTCTATTCTACATGACCCAAATCCTATGTTGCCACTTGCCAAAACCCAGTGTAATATGTAGTGTGTATTGTACGGCAATGTTAAGAACATCGCAGTAAACTGTGATTGATTATGACAGCAGATACACTGTTACTGCTTGCGGTAGAACTTATTTTGAAAAAAAAATCTTAGTTCTGAGCTACAAAAGCTCTTTCATATAGTAAAAAACTACAGAAGTTTATGATAATTAAATTTATAAGAAAGATTGTTTAAACTTTTGGAAAGTTTATTTATAATCAAAAGTGATGTTATAACAACAAAACATATTAACTAAAATGTATTGCGTGATAAACCGTAAAAATTGTTTATTAAAATGTTGTCTGTAGTTTACGCTAATAGTACCTACACATTTAAATAAAACACTTTTAACGGTTTAAGACACCACCAACGGTTAGAGTACACGATTCGTCTTCGAAGAACGCTCTCCATCTTCAGTTACCCCGACACAACGACTATAGCAGCCGAAACGTCGGGCAGTAGGTGAAAAAAAAGTTTTAATGTCGTGTTTTAGACCGTTAGATTTGTTCTATTTAAAAGTATACTACTCGCGTAAACTATAGACTCTATGCTTTTGAAAGGATATAAAACTACTTTGTCAGCATCTAAAGCAACTGTCAAACGCTAAAATTGAAAGGATACAAAGCTTGTAATTTCTGATCTTATAAGCGGATGATCGCATCTACGTGTCTCGTACCCTGTTGCTGTGTGCAGAGATGTTGTCCTACAGCTTCGAACTTTCCCGGTATATTATAAATTTCATGTGCTTATTCAAAAGACTTGCTAGGTTGGTTTTTAAATGTACAAAACAAAGATGTGATGTATTAGCAAGGAAAGAGGGTTTAATAGTTCTTGGACCCACCATGGTGCTTCATTGTGGGCGGTCTTAAACGGCCTTAGCTATGGGTTCTATACTAATATGATAAAGCAGAAGAGTTTGTTTCTTTAAACATGCTAACCTAAGGAACTACTGGTTCGACTTAAAAAAATATTTTGGTTTTCGTTAGAACATTTATCTAAGAAGGCTTTAGGCTTGTACACATCATCAAGGAACTGTGATATATAGAGAGATAAGGGACTACAAGTTTTCTTGGAATTACAGCTGCAAACAGATTAAATTGGTACACAAATAGCGTGTTATAAATGTCGCAACAAGAGACATATCGTGATTTAGTGACAAAATTATCGCCCCGCAACAGCCGAGGAGAAATGTTGATTATAGGTCAGAGCTATCATTTACAACGATTTTCCCAACCGCATCCGTTAGGCGGTCACTGAACTAGTGAAGCTAGCCAACTTGATATTAATTTGCATCCAGTAAGAGAAAGTATGTAAACTCATCAGTGTTTGTTACTCTTTCACGCCCAAACGGCTGGACTTATTTTGATACAGTGTATATTTTTAATGATAGAGGAGGACAAGCGTTGGCTTCACTTGATGGTAGGTAAAATACCCGAGCCTATAGCATATAGACAATGCGCTGTCGCCCTATTTTGGCTTTCGATATTCATATAATTAGTTGGTGCGTGATTGTTAGCTGTTTTAACTATTACCATTTAGCTCTCTGGGTCTACACCATTTTACAATTTTAACGGTTTCAAACGCTAAATATATTAGTTGACTAAACACACAAGTTATTCTAACAACAATTAACAATTTCTTTGCAGCTGCCGTATCATATTTCTGCTTATGAACCGTTAAAAGTGCTTTATTTATACAACGAATAGAACATTTTAAATAAAAATGACATACCTATTTTAAATGTCGTCTGGTTAAAAACCATGCAGCAAATTAAGTCATAACTTTAATATTAATGGTTCATAAAACTTGCGAAATAATAAAACTTTGCAGCATTTTTCAGCGGTAAATGAAAAGTTCATTACGGCGTTTTGATTGTACGTTTATTCGTCCGTAAAGTTTATTTGTAGAGCAGAAGTTTCCGCTTTCAACCGCCGCTTACACGTCACAATAGGAATTGTTGTCAACTTTAAGAGGTAGAAAACTTTAATAATCTCTACTATCATATACTCTGATAAATTTGACTTATCTTAAATGGATTATCATTATCTATATATACATTTGCTCTTTGCTGGTTTCATGGCTTTTCGATGGATGGAACTTCGATATTCCTACCACCGGTTAAATATCCAGATTTCCAAATGAGGTCAGTTTCAAAGAAAGAAAGAAAGTTTCAGAAAAATTATAAATTATTTAGAAACATGGGATTCGAACCCAACTACCACTATACCGACGATTTTAATGGTTGTTGAACAAAAATCTAATCCGATAAAGAATATTCGGTGGTCGTTTCGACTGTCAATTCTTAACAGTCCAGGAGCGACTATTCCAAACCGTACCATTATAGAGATAATATTACAATTTCACGTTTTAAGAATATAGTTTAAAAGTAACCTCTTTTGTCTTATAAAATCCTAGTCCGCTTTTGTCTATGGTAAATAACGCAAGCTAAAAGCGAGACACATTACTGAATAGCTTTGTAGCGTCAGTCGCAGATAAACCTTGGGGCAACGCCCGGAAAACCTTGTTTTCTCGAAGAGCACGTTAGATCAAAGATATTGTTTGGCAAACAACGCACGTCGTTGCGTAATCGATTGTGTTACAGGTATAGTACCTGCCTACGTACTAATTGCGGATTTAGACAATTATAGAACTCGCAAGTATTCGCTGAGCCGTAAGACCTTTGCGAGTGCTAATTAGAAACTTTAAACTTCGCGGTAACTTTCTAGAGTCAACGGGTCATGTTAAAATCACCTTTACCTAATTATTCCAATATTTATTATACGCAATAAAATTATACTTAATTGTTCATGTCTCATGCACAATTAAGTATCATAGTCACACCTTCGCTCGACAATAATTTTCCTTAATATTCAGATTTCCAAACGAAGTCTACCATAAAAAAAATAGATGGGAACTTATTAGGACCCAGTGGGGAAGGAGCCCACGACTCGGTGATTATTAGCCACACATTGCAAACCATTAAATAAGACAAAGAAGCCCGTCAAGTGTTTGCTTCTGCTGTTCTTTTAACCGAAGACTTTTTAAATATAAATAATATATTTAAATGAAACAATTTAACGACTTAAAACGGCTTAAAACGCTTAGTTAACCTTATTTGAAAATTATCCTCGTCTCCCCGTACCCACGGTTGATGCAAAGCATCCGAATCGTCGGGCCGTAGTTAAAATAATTTTCAAATAACTTATATATATTGCGTTTTAAACCATTAATTTGTTTTATTTAAATTTGAACTATACTAATACTAAGTGTTTTATATTTATATGCTGTCAAACAATACAATTTATATTTAGGTTATAGTATAAAATGTAGAAAACTAACGTTTGTGGCCATAACAGAGGACGTCCATTACATTGCTCTAATTCTGAACGTTTCCGTCAGAAAATTAATAAATTGCCGACACTCTTCTAACATAATCTCTAAGAATTAACATATGAAAGTGCACGAAACATGCAAAGTGCATAATAGAGGAAATTATTACGTAGTGTTGCCATAATGAGCTGTCTTTTGTAAACGAGATTTAATTTGCATTACGTGGACTGACGAAACGACTATGATTGGGCGGTAACGGTGTTGTAATGTTCATGCTATTTTGTAGAAGAGTTGCCATGTTTTCTAGCAATTAACTTTAAATAATTGTAAATAAATCCAACCTTACCTAGGTTTGTTAAAGTATGAGATTTACGATGTATAGTAAGTTAAAAAATATTATACTGTTTCTACAGTTCAAACTCGGTTGGCATATATTATTACAATGTTTAGCTAGAAAGAACTGTCAATTCAAACATCATAATTAGATAAATTCTGCACGAACTCATGGTTCTAAGCCAGTGGACACTTTCACCGGAGGCTTGTGTCGTGTTCGAGTGAAAACTAGAGAGTCTATTTCGTCCCGATGAAGAATTACTTGATTGTATGCTGTCCGGCTTATAATTGAGGCTGAATTATATCTCTTAGAATTTTTTTTTATGATTATGGTAGACAGGCGTGCATGGGGTGAATATAACATATAAACATGTCAATTCGGATATTTGGAAAACCACAGACTGAAACCAAACGCAAATATAACTTTTTAACTGTGGACATGGTTCGTGATCTTGATAAAATATCGACATTCCTACCACCTATTTTATAAACAGGAATTGCATTCAGCCAAATCCACCACGTTTCAGAAAAAGTAAAAATTATTAGTAAACATGTTCAACCCTGTGGGGTTGGACCCGAGACCCGTTGATTATTATAGTATTACCCACACATTGCTATCATTACGTGGTAACAATAATATTAATAGTTTGACAAAAAAAAATGTATCGCGATAAGAACTTCTAGGTATTTTTAACCCATGTTTTATTTGATCTTACAAACTACCAGAGCCTTATAATTAAAATATATCTGCGTAAGTACTATGTCCGCATAAGTACAAAGAGATCTTTGCATTTTTCATTCTATTTTCATTCGATGCAGTGGCTTTTAAGCTATCGCACTAAGAAAGCTAGACGTAATATTACCCAACTTATTGACAGCTAAAAAGCCTTTCTGTGCTCCAATATCCGATATTACGAATATTTTAAGTTTGCAGTTGCTTCCTTTATTCAAGAATTTAAACAATTCTTTTCAAGCAAGAATACCTTTCTGAATATGATGTAATTTCATTAAATAAATACAGGTACTCTAAACCTGCAGATTTTACATATATAAACTTTTTACAAGGAAGGACCACGAAATAATAATAATTCATTTTACTTCACGATTATGGAAAAACGTTCAACGTTTAAGTGCTTTTGTATGTTGTTTTATAGCTTTTATTATAACTGCGAATTCTTGGAAGAGGGAGGGTAGTTGTGAAAATATTTAAATTTCTGAGTTCAGAGCAAGGACAAACTTCGCGTAACGCTAAACATTTGTGTAAATAAACACTTAGCGAAAATGCGAAGCACTCTGTTCTTTTGGCACGAAACGTACTAACACTAAGTACGTTTTAACGTCTGTTTAATATTAATGTTAACATTCATTTGATATGTTTCCCAGATCTCGGAAAAGAATCGAAATAAAACTAAATTATTTCCTTACGAAAGTGCCTTTTTATAGCGAACAATTTAACAAACATTCTCTTCGATAGTTTTATGCAAATAAGGTTACTTTATGTTTGAGCATCCTTAGGGTATTTCAGAATAGATACATTTTCCTCTAGACTGTAGTTTATTTAAAATATATTCTTTTGCGGGATTTTAAAAACTTTTTTTTATTATGGTTTGTTATTTCCCTAATCTCAATCATCAAATTTCACCAAGTATACATTTGTTTTCTTTCTGAATTCTTCTTACTGTCAGAAATGTCTGTCGAAGATCTTTGTATGGTTCTGACTTTACCTACATAATTTTATTGATGCGTGGTGAACGCATATCTATGTCTGATCCACTGATTGATTTACTTAATTACTTCACTTATATTTAACTTCAGCCCGACGTTTCGGATGCTTTGCAGCAGCCGTGGTCATGGGGAGACTAAAGATGGAGGATATAATACCTGTCGTCGAAATAAAAAATTACTATGCCCTAAAAATCATTTTCAATAAATTTAACTAATATATCGCGTTTTAAACCGTTAAAGTGTTTTATTTAAATGTGTACTACTCTACGAAACTATTTTTCATTTCCCGGTGAATCAAATTTAGTACTCCTTGTGCTTAATGCAATGTTAGGCAAGACGGTTAACCACTGAGCTATAAAGCATTTTAAACTAACGCAAGACATGTTGCAATACAATTTTTAAATACCGCACTGAGTGCATCTTCTAAGAACGATGTCTGCACGATACGTGACCTCGGCCAGCTTTTGTTTTAAGGAAATTTGTAGTTCATACCAGATGAATAAAGGTAGGCGTACTACTTACAGTGTAATTGTCATCCGTCAAATCTTTATGCATCGTCCACTGGCTCCTTGATATAGTCCAATAACAAACGGGTCGTAGGTTTGACTTCCACTGGGGCAAAAAGTTTTTAACCTGTCTGGATGAGTTTATCTAAATATATAATTATAATAATACATTATTATTTATTAAGATTATTTAAATTTCATCCTGGTCACAAGTAACCATCTCCACATTTATAAAACTGGTGGAGTATGAATCCGAGTTTCGGCTCCAGTCCGTGAATTTTTGTACGTTTAAAAGTCAACAGCGCATCTGTTAATATTATCATAATAAGATATTATAGTATTTTACCTACCATTAAGTGAATAAAATTCTTATAACTCCTATTAAGTTCTGTGAAAAACTGAAAGTTGTATTAGTTAAGTCACAATCAAATAGACAGTCACGACTCGAATCTACGACCAAAAGTGCATGTGCCGTTGCTTAACCAATTTATAGTATAATTAAGAAAACAAACCAAGATTATAGAAAAAAATATCTTCTATCCTCAAACATAAAAGTTATACGAGTAGTAGAAATTTAGATAAAACACTGTAACTGCTTTAAACGCGATATATATTAGTTAAACTTATTTGAAAATTATTTTAATGCCTTCCCTCGACCACAGATGCTGCAAAGCATCCAAAACGTTGGGCCGTAGTTATAATTTTCAAATAAGTCACTAATATTTATCGCGTTTTAAACCGTTGAAGTGTTTTATTTAAATAAATGCTAAAGTAATCTTATTCTACATTTCAATAGTCGAGCATTTAATATGGGTTAACCTTTCAACTGCTGATCCAGGATTTTGGATCCCGTTTTCATAATTAGGCCTACATTTCCAATCTATTGAAATGTTACGAACCTAACTGAGACTTGCAAATAGAGCTATAATTATTCACTGAAGCAAACGCAGCCAATCAGAGCCCGCTTTTCTACTATCGATATTCGTGGTAACGTAATTGATCACGGAGTATAAGACTGAAACATTTAAGCTCAATGTTTAAACCGGGTTTGAACCCTGGGAGAAATAGATTTCGATGACCACAGCGTATATGTCGCGTCTGGCTGGGTATTCGTTATTATAAGAATATTGAGTTATTATATGAAGCTGCTAGAGGCTGAATGGCCTAATAACAGAAAAAACACGATTTTCAATAAGAAGGAAAATAAAAATGTACAATTAACTTAGGCGAAAATGAACGTGTTCTATTATTTATGTTAGGATTATGTTAACAATTTTCGGCCAGTGTGCTTTAATAGAATAACATATTTAGACTATAAAAATATAAATAAGTCAAGTTATAAAATTGCAGTTAGGCTACTCTGCCTCTTGCGGCCTTATATTAAATATAAAATTTCTCCTTCTGCTTCTAGATTTAAAAACTAACGAAACTGACGGGACTCAACTCATGCCAACCAATAGTGTACCGTACGTAGGTGTATTTAGTACTTTCGGATATTAGCATCAACACATACCTACACAGACGAACAAAAATGTCTCTGCCAAAAATCTTTGTAACTTCAACATTCTATTTTTGATAGTGTATACGAAGTGTACGTATTTTTTTAATAAAACACCTTTAACGGTTTAAAATGCGAAATATATAGTTATTTTGTGCCGTGTGAAACGTGAAATCTTAAACTAGCCGTACTTTATATTTCGCGTTGTATATCGTTCAATGATCTTTTATTGAAATGTGTACTACTCGTGTAAATTACAGACATACGGTACGATTATTTTTGCTTCTCTACCTTTATCGATTAATAAAATACACCTACGTTTGTCGGCGAATACCTGATTTTGTTCTGCTATGCGGTGCCTTATGAAATCGTGTTAGGGTGACGCAGTTCGCGAGACTGGTTTAAAATGTTTAACTTTCGTTTTTGTTACCGGCATACCGTGGCTAAGTGCGACGGACTTAAATAACTGTGTGACGAGTGCCAAGCTAAACCCTTTGTAGATGGTTCTTTTGGGTTTGGTAAAAAGGAGTCCTACTGCTACTATTGTGTTGATCGTATTCAATAGATTTGGTAGATCCAGATGCTTAAGGCGTTTTAAACCGTTAAAAGTGATTTATTAAAATGTGTACTACTCGCGTGGACAACAGACAATATTACATACAATCGTTTTAGTTATAAAAGAATATATAGCGGATACTTAAATTTAGTTTATTTTTTTAGTACAACAGCAGTAAAAGTAGCAGATTAAAATAGCGTTCAGGGCATAGACAATGACGAATCGGTGATCAAATTGCTTATGAATTTCGTCACGAAATTGTTTACTATTGTCTTTCTCGTTAGTATTCTGATAGCTTACTATTATAATTCACTTTCTAACGCATACAACCTCCATGTATATAGTTTATTTGGTTCATTACGAGTTGTTTATATTTCGTAAATTTCACGACGTATTTATTCTAGTCGCATATCTAAGAGTAGGCAAACTTTGTAAAGTTTTTTAATTACAAATTATATTAAAGAACTATTATTTTCGGAATTGATTATTCGCTACACCAGTAACATGTAGATAGGTAGATCACTATAGCTCTAAATAATCTAGAAAGTAAATAATTAGAAGGCACAACACAGGTGATATTTCTATAAATAGAACATTTTAAACGGTTTAAATTGAGAAATGTATTAGGAAACTTATATTTTACTTAACTACGGTCTGACGTTTCGCGTATTTTTTTGCGCTTAAATCGTTAAAATTGTTTATTTAAATGAGTATTATCGCGTAAACTACAGATAATACAGTTAAGTATTGTCTGTAGTTTATAATATTATACGACGTAATTATTTACCTCGAAATTTGCTAATAGCTAAGGGCTAAAGTTTTAAAGTCTACATAATTAAGCCGATCTAATTTAAATTGAATTTCCAACTTCCCAAGTAGCACGACAAAGTTGGTAATTGTTTTGAAGTTAACTCGTGTGGTGAAATTCCCGAGTGTCATCACTCATTATGTAAACTTTGAATATTATACTTTGAAGTATTTTACAGCTATATTTTGTCTCTGTCACGCATTATTATTTATAATTCGAATGAAAGAGACAGATAGTAAGATAGCAAACAAAAAAATAACTGCCTTCCTATCTTTTTTACGCAAATCTTGTTTAAGTTTGAATGAAAGGAACAAATAATGCAATAGTAATATAAACAGAGTATGCTTATTGGACCACCTCCATGGTTCAATGGTTATAGCATCGTTTTAGGTACAAACGTTTAAATCCCGGGAATAAAATGAAGAATTTTAGTCGGACAAAGCATACAAGTCTCTATGTACCATCAACCTGGCCATAGAAACAAAGAAAACAAGATTATAAACGTAATCTTTATACAGGCAGACTCAAAATTGCCATTCTTGGCTTGGCTTTGCCGCCTAGAGAATTCTATTTGGTGACGTTCTACAGACTCATCATCCATGTTAAAGTACTAGGGTATAAGCTTGAAAGTGGATATTTCATGTAACTAGATGACTTGGCAGCCTTTCACTCGACACGCTAGCTCTTGCGTCATTGCAGCTCGGCGTCAGTAGTTCAATCACTTAACATGACAAGACAAACACTCATACATATCTTCATATTTATGTGTCGTACGAACGACAGAGGTATGTACTAGTATTGGATATTATTTCGTATTTACGTACCAGGATGTCAGAAACTTGAAAGAACTAGCGTTACTTTTCTGTAGCTTTCGTTTCTACATAAGCAAAATAATTCATTATAAAGTGTAGATTATTAAGTTTCTCATCACTATTTACTGTGTGTGTGTGTGTGTCGGTAATATATAAGTATTTGATTCAATGACAAACCGAAGGAGAAAGTGCTATTGAGCAAGTTACACGAAAGTTCTTTTATAAAGACATCCGGATACACAGGAAATGACGTGTTAAAGGCAAATAAGGCGTATTTACATACAAAGTTCAACATCAAAAAGACTATTTTAACGGTTTTAAACTCGGTATTCATTGTAATGGTTAAAAGTAGTCGTGGTAGTAATAGTATCCGGGATTATAAACACCTTTTAAATGCTAATTTGGTGGAGGAACAGAAAAAATTGTCTCAAACGCGGTCTACCCCGCGTTACTTTACGTTAGTTTGTTTAGTTTAATTTGGAGAGATTTGAAAAATAATAATACAATATAAGGAATGTTTTTCAAGAATTCCTGTTTCTAAAAGGATACGCCAATCTCATTCAACAGCACGCAACAAAGGCAGAAACATTCCCGGGGAAAATCCTGCATTCCGTAACGAAACCCGCACGAACATTGTTAAATATTTACAAACCGTGAAGCTGTTAAAGCGATCGTTCCCGGCTTAGCCTTCGGGACATCTCTGAATGTCTATTTTATTATCCTTTGGGATCTCTTGGTCACAACCTGTTTACTGGCTTCCTACGTCGACTGCCGGGGTATATCCTATCTTTATCTATAATAGTAGCCATTCTATATCTCTGAAGTACAGAACTGTCAGTTCGAACACGTTAAAAAAAACATTTATACATTATTATATAATGTATCAAATTTATTTTAAACACGACCTAACATTTTGAATGCTTTGATTTATTTTCATTTTTGAAAGAAGTAACGATAGATAGATAGATTTGATAGATGTGCCAGAGGTGCAAGCATTAATATATTGAAAGAATTAACGATGAGGTAGCTCAAATGTTGAGAGCAATAGCACGGTACGCTACGATGCAGTTCAAGTCCTGCCCTTGTCGTAATTTTTTTCAATCTAAAATCGATTCTCAGTGAAAAATAAATTTATTAGTGTATGTTGTAATTTATTCAATAAAAGTGTTTTATCTCAATGTGTGTGTGCTACTCTCGTCGACTACAGATAATACTCATCGCGTTAATTTTATTTTAATTAGACAGTAGTCAGCCTTCTGTTTCGTGTCTCACCAAACCTACATTGTGGTTTGAATTCACAGAACCAGTGCTTGTGTTCGTCTGGTTTAGAACCGTCATAACGCTTTAAAAATATGTTTTTAAAATCGTATATTGCGACCACGGTTGCTGCAAAGCATCCAAAACGTCGGGCCGAAGTTAAAAATCATTTTCAAATAAGTTTAACTAATATATCGCGTTTTAAACCGTTAAAGTGTTTTATTTAATTGAGTACTACTCGCGTAAACTATAGACAGTATTTAATCGTATATTGGTTTTGGTATACAAAATAAATAAAAATAAAAAAAACTTTTAAATATCAAATAAATCAATTTCAACGGTTTAAAACATGTAATATATTAGTCTATTATTTCTTAATCATGCACCAACGTTTAAATACCTTTCAGCAAGCAATATTACGCGGGTTTACAATTTACATAGTTAAGACAGTCGATTCCACATTTTGCGTAGCTCAGATTACGCGAGTTCAGTGCACTCACGTTATTCTCCTACTCATCCTTAACTATTCAGAATGCATCGAGCGAATAGTTGGGAAAGCCCGCCACGAGGCCTCCATCGCACGTCCCCAATACAGCCACTTCGTTCTGAATAACGATAATTACGAAGACGTGATACTGTGCTCTTTACACAATGCGCTTTGTTCGATTGTGCTGTGATGACGATTTTTGCGATAGTTCGTGTTGATAAGGTATATGATTGCTTGGTTAATCGAAAAGTAGCAACCAATGGGACATGGGTTGATTCGATTGTCACCAGATACAATATAATTTTTTATTTATGTATTTATTTTCATATCAAGAAATGTATAAAAGATAAAGCTTCTATAAATAAATGCTACTAATAGTTAGTATTAAAATTTTAATTATTTCACCTCCCCACCTCGCAACACGTAAACCTTTTTATTATTATTACTAATTGTTAATAACTACTAGTGCTTATTTAAATAAAACACTTTAACGGTTTGAGACGCGATATATTTTAGTTTAACTTGTTTGAAAATCAGTCTCCCCGTGACCACGGCTGCTGCAAAGTTAAAAATAATTTTCAAACAAGTTTAAATATATTGCGTTTCAAACCGTTAAAGTGTATTTAAATGTGTACTACTCGCGTAAACTACAGACAGTATTTACCACTAGTGCTGTCTTTTATTAGATCTAACATACGAATACTTGTACCAAATAATATATGTGATATATGCTCTGATCTTTTGTGATATCTTAAATAAAAACAAATAGTAGTCCTTATACCATTATTACACGTATTACACGAATACTTATTGTACAACATGAAAAACAAATACTTGATGCCCTCAAACATAATTAGTATTGAGAACATAGAGGATGCACTAGATTTTGCAACTGCGCAGATACGCGTTCAACTGTCTTGCTCAATATAAGGTGTATGAAATATGTTGGAGTACTTCAAGGACCTCCTCTGTTTTAGGTTTCGATGTAATGACACGCGACACCTGCTACGAATTATAAGTTATAAAGTATATGTTTTAATTGTATTGACACATTTCATGTTTAAAATTTGACCCGGCTGGGACTCGACTTCAGGATTACTGAGTATCGTGCTTTTTACAAATAGAATAACAGCCTGGTATACTATAAAACACTTTAACTAACTTTATAAAATATATCGCGTTTTGAACCGTTCAAGTGTTTTATTTAAATTTACTACTCTCGTAAACAACAGACAGCATTTGGTATAGTATATATAAAGTAAAGGATATTTACGTAGAGCCTTGCATATACAAAGTCATAATTAATTAGGTGTCAAAATGTTCATGCATACTAAATCGTTATTACAAATATTATTCATATATTAAAATAAAATAAAACAAAGTATAGAGTTCCAATAGTTATTATATTACAGTATCTATGTCTTGCGGGTAGTTGTAAATTATTAATGCCGAGCATTTTACAAACTTCTCAAAACAAATACAGCTTATCGAAAGAATTTAACCTGAGCAACGTTTTACGTACACGTTAGTGAAATTTGTAGTAAATTTTGTAGTGAATTTTCCGAAAGTTTGTCAACCGATAACGAATTTCAAAATTGTTTCCTTTTCATGTTGGACTTTTGCTCGCGAATAACTCGCAATACTGTTAAAGTACGGATTTATTGAACGAGTATTTTGTAACGTTTTGACCATATGTATATAATAAATAAAGATGTATATATTCACTTTGACTTGTTTTTAATTTTTTTGTCATTGTGAATATTTTGACTCGTTGGCTTGCGTTTCTGTGATATAAATATGTACTTTTACGTGTTTTTAATACAAAATAATAAATTCTGGACTTAAGAGAATGTATTTCAACAAAATGTATCTTTAGTCTATGGCATATATATTTATAAGCGGTACTATTACGTCTGTGGCAATTACAAATGTGAAAGGATTTATAAATGGATACAAACGTCTATTTATAACCAACATAATCTTATAAGATTACGCGTAATGAAGAAGCATAAAGAAGGGTTTTATAATGATAAGCAAAAACAGTAAATGTGCCCTTGGAACAATTCTTTTTAAAATATTTCTTAGCTTGTTATTAGCTAATTGTTAATTATTAACCTTATTTTGTTATAGAATCCCTGTGTGTAATGCAGCGATGTCGACGACTGTGAGGGCAGCGCTGCTCTGCGCTGTCTTGCTGACATTCCAGCAAGGTAAACATATCTTCTTATTAATTCTTCTCTTTCATTCTTCTTCTTCCAGTGCCGTTTTAATTTTAAATGAATTCTACCATTATTATTTATCCATGGGAACGTTAAGACTTAAGATAAATTCAGATTTGTTTCGTTTATTGTATTTTTCGTATGGGAATGAGAAAGTTTATGCAGAACATATACATATATCACAATTTGCTGCAGCAGGAAATAGTCTAGTAATATTTATAAATTACAACTTCAGACGTGAAACTGTAAGCAAAGTGTAGTGTAAGTTTGAATGAAGATGTTGCATAGCTTTATAGCTCTATGGCTTTAGTACCTATCAGAGTTATTTTAGAGAATACGTTTTCTAGAAGATAGAGGCGCGTGTAATATATATAGAATGTCGTCTGTAATTCGATTTCTTCCAACATTTGGTTGACCAAAAAAAACTTGACTCTATACTAATATATGTATAAAGCTGAAGAGTTTGCTTGTTTGATCGCGCTAATCTCAGGAACTACGGGTTCAAATTACTTAAAAATTATTGTTGTGTTGGTTAGATCATTTATCGGGGAAGGCTATATAGGCTATAAAACATCGCGCTGTGACTAATAGAAGCTAAGATACAGGGGGGAAGTGTGAACAAAACGGGGGGAAGTTTTCATCTATGTGGGTTAAAAACCCGTAATTTGAGGTTTTTAGCGTCATAAATATTTTAAACTCCCCAGAAGCAAAATTTGATTCAATGTAAGACGGATGAGTTTTGTAATTCTATTTAGGGGATATACCAGGGCAACATAAGTTTACAGCATGTTCGAAATAAGACTGGGAGTGATAGAGACATAAATTTAAATTTTAACAAAGCCTTTCAAAGAACAAACACGTTTTTTAGTCAAGTGTTTTGTTGGTGCTTTTTTAGAAGCATGTTTTATTAATTAAAAATCCATTATAAATAGGAAACGGGTTCAAAACGGGATAAATTGAAAAACAATATTAATTTTTAGTTTTTATTTAACGCTAAATAAAAAAAATATTCGTTCCTAGCTTACTATACTTTAAATACATAAAAACTAGTAACTACTTAAATTTAGGATCTCGATTTAAAACAGTCACGGATAGATCCTCTTTGATTTAGTTTATAATGTCGAATATTACTAGAAATTGAACAAATTGTCTTCTTTGAAACTCTATTACAATAGTGATAAAAAGTTTTTTTGCACACTCCAATATAATCAAATAGGTACCCACTTGAAACTTCACTGTATATTATTTGTCTGAAAAACACCACAAAAAAAAATATCTGTCAAAATAGTCTAATATTCGTATATAAAGTACCAAGGTCATATAACCTACTGGATGTGTCAGCGACTTTGTCTGCTTCAGTATTATATATTAGTAGAGATAAGAGTTACAACGTTATCCTTGCAAATTTAGCCCGATCAAGCTATCGTAATTCCTAGGAAAATCAATGAAATGTACCAAGTCCGTAGAACTTCATCAACTTATTTTTTGAAAGGATTTAAATCGCTAATAGAATATTTCTTGTTACAGTAAGCGCCGAGCTTAGAGGTAGATGTCCAGCCCAGGAGGGACCCTGTCCAGCCAGAGCCACTCCTTGTAGTAGTGATGATGAGTGTGGAGAACAAGTGTGCTGTAAAACTTCGTGTGGGCAAACTTGTACAGACCCCTTATATACTGGTAAGTGGACAACAATATGACTAGAAAATACCTATCCTATATTCTATAAATATACTGAAAGGCTTAACTGAGAATTTAAATAAAAATTTATAATCATATTTAAGACTATTTAGCATGCATGGCATCCTCTAAAAATTCTAATTTTATACATAGTTCATTTGTTTAACATATTAGATTATATCGGCGTAGCTTCATTGATAATATTATGAACTGACTTATTTTTTCGATGAGCCGTAGTTAAAATAAATGAACTAATATATTTCGTGTTATAAACAGTTAAAAGTGTATTCAATTTTAATATGTAGAACAGAGGATTTATGAAGAAACCTGTTGTTAACACAACTAAATTAGCCACACAAGAATCATGTAATTAATCACTGAAACCAAACAATATCGAGTTACGCAAACAATGTTTGTAAATAATTACTATTAGTTGGGAGTTATTTCGACTACGGTAACTCGTTACCTAAACAAACAATAGAACAGGTGCAATGGTCCGTGAAGCGAGAATAACCAATTTTCTTTCGATGGTTAAAACAATTGTCTTAAACAATTTACAGCGATTGTAGTCTTTGTCTGTTTTGATTCCGTCAGTGGTAAATCGTGGGGTAGGGAGTTTCATTTTAGATTGTTTTGCCATTATTATACAAATAAGTCCTTGAAACAACCTTTGACACATGACATCAAAGACAGTAGTGTTAGTTGTTAGTCGTGGTACGAGGCCCGCCAAAGAACTTTGCAATTTTCTTCTAATTCTACTTTTACCACTTCGTCAACTCAATTATTTATTATTATCGTTTTATATGTAACGAAGGTCCTAAGTATGGATTCTAATACAAAAGCCTGATTAACTACTTGCTTTGAAATATAAAAATTAGTATAATAATTTATTTGTCAGACGATAAATCCATCCATTTGTTAAAATAATTAGTAAAAATTTTTAACTTAATATGTATTTTAAAATGTGTTAGGCACTAGAATTAAGGAGACAAAATGAAATACACACAGTAGGTGCTAGGCGCTAAGGGGGGAGCATGGACGTCACTCCATCGTTTCAGCAGCACCGTGCACTTTTCACACAATGCCCCCAGAATGCCATTGGTGCTTTGTCGAACTCGTTACACGAGGGAAGCTACACGTTTGCGGATGATGGCGTGGAAATATAATGTAGCAATGAAACGGACTAATAAAAATGCTGCCCCAGTGCGATTTAAGTCGTAACTTACCAATTTATTTGTGCATTTTTTTTAGACATAGGCATGGCTTATCTTACTCATAGCAAAGGTAAACACTTAGTAATGACCTGTATCAAATTTACGACCGTCAAATGCAGTTGATGTTTGGACAAGCGTGAATTATGTTCAATGAATATTAATAGGTTCTCCACAAACGCAGCTTGCCCGATAGAATGGACGATTATTACAATAAATTACGCTTTTACATTTAAAAATTATCTATGTACTTTATTGAAGCATTCAGATTCAAGGGAGGAAGTATCAACATTTTTTTAAATGAGAAGTATATTAATTTAAAAAATGTGTTTAGCAACATGATGTTATCGATTCTTTCCTTTTTAATTATAATCTGTATTTAATTCGAATAATGTATTGGAAAAATATAATACTATCTCTATCTCACCATTTCTGGACAGACAAGACTGCCAAGGCAAGAATTTTAAAAATTAAAAAAAATGCAATTCTATGTTGTGTCAGATAGTAGAATTTTACTTTGTACCTATAGGACTTTTACTAACAAGAGTTTATTATGAAACTACAAATATATATATGTAAAAAATATTGCTTTAATAATAAAATACACTTACATAAAATTTAAAAATCGAAAATTACTCACATATCAGTCCATCCATTTTGTCAATAATGAAAATGTTAATCCTCATAGGCTATATTATTAAATGTGTAACTAAAAAGGTTCACATTTGATTCCAGGTTGCGAAAACATAAAGCTATCATCAGAAAGAATTTCGCGAGCACTTGCCGCTGAGAACACGAGAAGTGGAAGAAGAATAAAATCACTAAGGTCTCCGCGGTGCAGGGCGGTAGACGGAGAATTTGAGGAGATACAATGTGATAACGAGATCGTCAGTTCGTGCTGGTGTGTTGATCCTACTGGTTTTGAGGTAAGTTAATCTTAGTTAGTAGTTATATTCTCATCTTTGTTTAATGTTAAGAAGTAAAATACACAACAGTAAATACTGTCTGTTGTTCACGCGAGTAGTACACATTTAAATACAATATTTTAACGGTTTAAAACGCGATATATATTAGTCAAACTTATTTGAAAATTATTTTGACTACGGCCCGATGTTTCCCCGTGACCACGGCTGTTGCAAAGCATCCGAAACGTCGGGCTGTAGATAAAATAATTTTCAAATAAGTTTGACTAATATATATTGCGTTTTAAACAGTTAAAATGTTTTATTTAAACATTCACAACAGCAATTTATTTATTTTTATTACTATAATTTATTCATTGTATTTCTTGTTTGTATGTCCATTTCCTAAAGTATGTTTAACTTTTGCATAGTGAATAAAATATATTTACCCGTCATGTGATTTTGAAAAGAAAACCTCTATCACATTGTACCATTTTTCAATTACCATATTTACGGTTTAAATACAATTGGGATCTATGTATGTACTCTATATATGTATTTTGTGTATTCCATTAGATACACTTCTATATAAACCCAAGACCTTTTGAGGCCTACCGTAATCCTAGTTAAAAATAATTGAGCCACGAAGGCGGTTAAATATATGCTAAACCTTTCTAGGTCCCTGGTACTCGCGCCCCAGCAGCCGGTCTAGTCAATTGCACGCGTACGGCAGCATGTGCTGCTCACACATGCCGTATGCTATGCCCGCTTGGCTTCGAGCTGGATGCGCGAGGATGTCCTCTTTGCAAATGCCGGGATCCCTGCTCATCTGTTACCTGCCCTGGGTCTCTATCCTGCCAACTTGAAGAGACGCCGTGTTTGAGGCCGCCTTGCCCACCTGTACCCACTTGTTAGTATATGTCTATATTAATTTATATAAATTTCTTATGTACTGTTTATTAAGTAAGTGAAAACATATATTTCAAAGAGTACTAAAACTTGGATTGAATTTTGTTCTCAATAAAACAATTTTAACGGTTTATATCGCGAAATATATTACTATCATTAACAATTTATTTTAACTACCGCCCGACGTTTCGAATGCTATGCAGTAGCCGTGTGCAAGCTCCTTGACCACGGATCGTCGGGCTTTAGTTAAAACATATATTAAATAAGTAACTGATATATTTCACGTTTTAACCCGTTTAGAGTGTTTCATTTACGTGTGTACTATTCGCGCACAGTACATGCAATACTTCTATTTTAATAAACTTTTGCCTTTTGATTTGTACCTTGAGACAATACGCTTAGTCGATGGTTAGTCATCCTCTAAAATAAAAATAAAAAAATGTAATAAGTACGCTTATGAATTGATTAAATACATTAAATACTGGAAAACAAAACAAATAGATACCTTTCGTTATGAAGAATATAATATTAAATAATCGAGTCGATAAGTCGAATAATATTAATTTACGTACCCTAGAAGCTATACTGCAGTTGGCCTAAAGTTTACTCTATTACTCGTAGGAAATAAGCAGAAAGTTAGCTTACGTCTCAATGAAATAATCGCATAATGCGACTTCCGCCTTTCCATTGTTGCTTCATATCAACTAATTACACAGTCATGGATATTTTCTATCTTGTCTCAGTAATTAAAGACGTTTCTTATATATAAGTATTTATCGTTATAAAAACGCATACTATACAGTACCCTATTTATCGCTAGGTAAATCTTTACTAATATTATAAATGCGAAAGTAACTCTGTCTGTCTGTCTTAACCTCTGCCTCTGCAGACGCTAAAATACCTATCTAATTGCAAAACCTCATTTGAAAGTTTTTGCGAACGTGTGTGTTATAAATGTAAAGACAGGCAAGAAATTGATCTTCAATTTTGAACAAGTGGTATCTCCCAGTTGTAAAATGCAATCTAAGATTCTTAAAACCATTTAATTTTTATTTAATTACATCTCGTAAGTAACTTTACGTAAATCGATAAAACTACGTAAATACATTTCGTATTATTTTCCAGGCAAACGAGGAAGGAGTCTCCAAAACATCTGCCCAGTGGGAGAACCTTTGCTCATATCGGAGACGAGCCGACCATTCCTGTGTGGAACGGATCCAGGGAAACCGAACTGTCCACCACTGTACCGCTGCTTAGTTGAATCAGGTATATCATCACCATGTGACATCTTAGAAGGACTATACAATATATCCTTCCCAATTATAATTAAGAAACAGGTCCTGTCTGTAGATTACAGTAGTAGTCGTAGTGTCTGTAGAGTACAGATTAGTAGTACACATTTAAATAAAACATTTCAAGACTGAGACACCGGAGAGACTCCCCGTGACCATGGTGCTGCAAAACATCCGAAACGTCGGACCGTAGTTAAAATAATTTTCAAATAAGTTTACCTGATATATATCGCGTTTAAAACCGTTGAATTTTTTTTAAAGAAACAGGTTGTTAAAGATAATAATATTGACTGACGATTTTGACACGCTCGGTACTTGTAATGGTATGCTACGTATCTATGGCTAATAATCAAAGTGTCGTGGGTTCGTTCTCCACTGGGTCCAATATTTTTGGAAACAAATTATATTTTTCTGCAACTTGTTGGATGGTAGGAATATCCAAACATGGTCCGGATTACGAACTACCGTCCAAAGATGCAAACGTTCTCGTTTTTGTCTGTCGATTTCCAAATATCCAAAACCAAAATATGTCGACAACGCTTTTTTTGAGATTTCATTTCACCTACTATCGAGTCAACGCCATACGTGTTTGTCCTCCTCTAACATAAAAAAAGATCGTTTAACCAAACTGTACTGAAGCGACATTTCGGTTTTAGCTCTTCAAATCCTGTGCTAGGTAGAAACGACGATATATATCTTGATTTTTTTAATTAATTTCTTGATATTAAATTTCATTTGACATTATTTATCATCTATTGTTCGCAAAATAGGTGACGATGAAACAAATGCAAATTCCGCTGATATGTGCGAGTCGATTGTTCTGCCGGATCATTCACGCATGCCGATCTAATGTCGCTCTTTTTATGCTAACATGCCAACATGCTCATTGTTAGAATCCGGACTTAATCTGTGAGCTATTTAAAATTATTATCCGCTAATATAGTACGAATTCTATCGGTACAAACGGTAGATTAAAAAAAAACATTGGCGGGAACCGGCATCCACAACGATCCATGCTAGGACACTCCAGCTCAATTAGTTAGAGCAGCAGCACGGAACTCTGTGAATTCCGATTCAAGTCTCGCCGGTATTTTTTGCAATCTACGTGGATTTTTAATAGAGATAAATTAGTTTACATAATTTTTCTAGACACTATACGCTTTTATTGTCTGGCATTAAGTAAAATTAAACGTGTTTTTATTAAGTCAAAGTTGCAATATAGTAAATATGGTACTTGCTTAAACAGCCACGGGTTCAAAAACTTGCACATGATGGCATTATATTAGATATTTGAAAAAAGTTGGTTAGAGCAACAGTACGGAACGCTGTAGATGCCGATTCAAGTCCATATTTATGTACGTATAGCGATTTTACACACTTAAGCATAGTAACCAATCTTTTTCAGGAAATGACTACGGCGTCTGCTGTCCTGCGTCCCTAGAACTTCAGAAAGCCGGCACCTGTCCCGCGCCGTCTTCATCAGATGATGATTGTGGCACGCCATGCGCACACGACTTGGAGTGCCCATCAATGCAGAAGTGCTGTGACGGTGGTGAATGCGGAAGACACTGTACTCTTCCTCATAACGTCACCATGTGCACACAACAGAAGATGCTAGCAGAATTACTGGTAGTGAGTGAGAGAGAAGGAAGAGGATATGTTCCACAATGCGGTGCTGATGGCAGCTTTGAGTCAAGGCAGTGTTCAAGAAATGGATTAGTTTGCTGGTACGTGGTAATTTAAAAAACAACTTTTATACCAACTTATTAATGTTTTACATTTGACAATTTGTATCTTCTACTTTTAAATTATTTGCAAACGAGAGTCTTCTTAGGGTAAACAAATGATATAAAATGTATCCCATATTTGTTAGACTTTTTCGTCTTCACTATAGTTTTCAACAGTAGAAATAAGAAGAAACAATACAAAAAACATTACTAAGGTTTTTTAAGCTATTTCTATTTTCCAGGTGTGTCGACTCTGAGGGAAATAAACTGCGCGGAACCATGGGCCCGTCAGCATCTGTCAAATGTTCAGCGACCCCTCGGCCAGCTAGATCTGGTGGTAGAAGTCTCAGTGGATGCGCGCGCGCATTGTGCGCGGGTGTCTGCGAATATGGATATAAGACTGGCACAGACGGATGCCCTACATGCGAATGCGATGATCCATGCGCAGGATTCCCCTGTGCTGATGACGAAGAGTGCGTTAGGGTCAGAGATGCTGATTGTACAGGAGAGTTCTGCACTGGGTATCCAGTATGTAAGTGCTGACAAGTGCAAATTAGATGTATCATTGCTTAATATTTGCTAAGTATTGATTGATAATATGTCTAAAAAACTAAAGACATGTTTAGTCTATGATAATTTTTATATAACGATTTATTAATAAATAAATACAATGAAAATGTATATTTTTTACTTACATATTTTACTAGGTCGACCACGAGTCTCATATGAGAATCCTTGTGAGGTTGGAGTACCAGCGACTGACGCAGAAGGCTCTGTAGTCGCGTGTGGCTCAGAGCAGGACTGTCCTTCTGGTTTTCTTTGCTCGCTGACCAGACGAAGTGGCGGATCTGTGTGCTGCCCAGATGTCACTGCTGACAATTCCACAGACAGTGAAGTTATTGAAGTATGTACAGTCATACCAAAGAATCCTATAACCTTTGCTTATCTTAACGTTTTTTTTATTACGATTATAAAAACGATAATTCATTTAATATCTACTTTTTACATAACACCTTAAGTTTTACTTAGTCTAAATATTGAATATCTATCAGACTATCGATTCATATTTTTATGTTTCATCCCCTAATCGGAATCTAATAATATTTAGTTTTACCATACACTTGTATTATTTACCTATCAATCTTTTTGGTCTTAGATAAACTTCGAGTCATGTGGTTCGGAAGCAGAAGCGATGTGTAGTCTGAATTCCACCCTGACTTGTCTTGATGGTTCCTGTGAGGATGGTCTTCTGTGTTGCTCCACATCGAATTGTGGACCCATATGCGTTGATACAGATAAAATACGACTGCAAGCCGATAGAGTTGATGACACACCCACTAGTAAGTATATTAAAATTAACATTTAGTCTACTATCCTATTTGACTGGTCATCGCCAGGTTCAAACTCCAATTCTATTCTTTAGGTCTACTTTCTACTATCTGTCTGGTTTAATCATTACTGGTCGTGGGTTGGTGCCTACATATTTAAAATCAATTTACAATTTTTCTTAAATTATAAATTGATTAAAATGTTGGACGTCTGGAAATCTGGATATTAAATGTAAAGATAAAGATATTAAATTATATATCATAAACACAGATGAAAAAGCCGTCAAGTGTAATTGCGTTTCGGTTTTTAATCTGTGGATTTCCGAACATCCAAAGGCACAGCAGATCTTGTCGAGATGTTATATGGCTGGGTTATTTCACCTTCCATGGAGGAGGACAGAAAAGAATGGAGTGAGCCCCATGCATGTAAACAATGCACTAAACACTTTTGCTTCATCTTTTTTAGTGTGCGAATACCTCCGAGACTTTGACGAAAAAATGGAAGGAACAGTTGATGGAATGAAGCTGGCGCTACCGGCTCCAAGCTGTAACCTTGACGGATCCTTTACGTCACAGCAATGTGCTCAAGGTCGCTGTTGGTGCGTGGACTCTTTTGGTACGGAGATACCAGAAACTAGCACGAATTCTTCAGCCCTAGACTGTGACAAGTAAGTTATAATCTCACCTATCTCTAGAGAAAATTATTATTAAGTGAAATATAATAAAGGAATAATGTAAGTAAGGTTTAGGCACTTATATTATTAACCCAATGAAAGATTTCAAGACACAATACTTTCCATCTTAAGTGGAACCGAATGCTTATTATTTTTGAGTTATTTTAATTAATAAATCGAAAATCATAAGCATTACAAGCAAGTGTTAATACACTGTATGTTATATTTCGTATACTTTTTTTTTCCAATATTTTGCTTAAACCTCCATAATACATATTATGTATCTTCTATTTTCACCCCGCCTCATCTATAGGATTCGCGCTGAACTCTCCTGCCTAGATCTGACATGTCGTATGGGATGTGATTATGGATTTGAGATTGGTTCCAACAAATGCCCTACATGCCGATGCCGCGACCCTTGCGCAGGAGTAACTTGTCCTTCGGGACGCGCTTGCGCACTCGTTGACGTTGCCTGCGATGCTGATTATTGTCCACCTGTACCTGCCTGTAAGTAGATGTATATATACATATTTTACATTATGCATTTAGATCCCATGACAGTAAAACAATGTGAGAATTGTACTACGCCTTGCGCTATCAGAGGTATAACACATTAAATTTCTTGTTTTTTTACAAAATGATAATTTAGTGTTAAGACCAGCGCAAAGGATCGTTGCCATGATGCTGATTACTTCAAAGAAGAGTGAAAACAATACTCCAGTTTTGTTGGCCTTCAGATCGAACTGTCCTCCCCTAAAACGTTTGAACTTTAACTTATAGGTTTACCACGGAAAAGCGGACAATGTCCATACCTCGTGCCGTGGACTGGTGCCTGTGAATGGGCCTGTCGTTCTGACAGCGAATGTGGTGGGGAGCAGCGCTGCTGCGCTACCGGATGTGGGACTGCTTGCACTGCTGTCGTGCACCATACAGCATGTCAGCAAAGAAGGTAAATAACGATTAGAAAGACTAAGGGACTTATCGCACAGCGTAATTTTTTTTCCAATATCCAGAGCCAATATTGATCGACATTGTGATTTCTATGCATGTTCATTAAAGTATAAAAAAAACTTACATGGTTTAAAACGCAAAATGTACTTTTACAAACTGAGGTACCTACTGCTGTGGGCTGAAAAGCATCCGAAACGTCGGGCCGTAGTTAATTTAGTTTGTTTTTATTTCAAAGTCAAAGTCAAACACCATTTATTTACAGAGGAACTAGGGCACTTATGAACGTCATATCAGTTAAAAACTAAAGACTCAAAATTACGGGTTTTAAACCGTTAAAGTGATTTCATTAAACGTGTACTATTTGCGAAAACTAAAGACGTACTGTCTGAGTTGGCGGGAGTAGTACCTACACTTCACACTTAAAAGAAAACAATTCAACTGTTTAAACGCGATACATATTAGTTAAACATATTTGAAACGTCGGGCCGTAGTTGAAATAATTGTCATATAATTTTAACTAAAGTATATCGAGTTTTTAACCGTTGAAGTGTTTTATTGCAATGTGTACTACTCGCGTAAGCTAGACAGTATTAAGTACATAACACTGTCATTTCTTAATATATTGTTTCAGAGCTCTTGCCTTACACACATCGGCGGAAAGTGGCAGTCCGCCAGCGTGGAACTGGGTTCCTGAGTGCACGGAAGATGGTTCTTACGAGCGAGTACAGTGCAGAGGATCAGAGAAAACCTGTTGGTGTGTGGACAGTGTTGGCAATGAGGTAAATTGCAAGCAAAATGAAGACCTATCCGTGTACCAGGAGAACACATTAAATCAAGAAGTTGCAATAGTTCCGTCAAAGTAGTATAACTTCATCCTTCTTTGGTTTATAGATAGCTGGTACCCGCGTAGCAAACTCCACCCCACCGTGCGATGAACCCCTCGAGTGCCACACACCACATTGCGAGCACGACGACGTTTGCACCCACGGCCGCGTGATGGATGAAAGAGGATGCCCCACATGTACCTGCAGAGATCCATGCGCTGAAGCAAAGTGCAGAGACGATGAGAGCTGTGAACTGGTGCCGGTAGACTGTGAGGTTAGA
Organism: Leptosia nina; assembly: GCA_963661955.1. Classification (NCBI taxonomy): domain Eukaryota; kingdom Metazoa; phylum Arthropoda; class Insecta; order Lepidoptera; family Pieridae; genus Leptosia; species Leptosia nina. The sequence goes on along the minus strand of CAVLEF010000105.1, from coordinate 221,159 downwards.
TTTGCTGACTTATTTTATAAAGCAGGCACACTTATTAAGGGGGCCACTCTAGCAAATCACGAACTGACGTCGGGCCGCCAGAATTATAGGAAACTAGCTATGCCAGCGACTTCGTCCGCGAAAATCGTTATTTTGTGCATCCAAATAAGTTTTTGCAAACCCCGTCATCTTTATAAACTAAAGCTGTTAGCGATAACGTCGAACGCGTCCCTTCCCGTCGTTCTTGCTAGTTAATCTTAAAAGATAGACATATATGATGCGGACGTGAATCATTCTTTTATACACAATTTTGAAGTATCTTGAACCATTTCTGCCTACGCATCTGAAACTTACAGAGATGAAAAGTTTACCCCGTTAGGTTCACATTTCTCGCTGTATCATCGCTCCTATTTGTCACGTCGCAATGTGTTATAGCCGATAGCTCGATAAACGCGACAACACAAAAATAATTTTTCAATTCGAACACGTACATCCCGAGATTAGCGCGTTCAAACAAACTCTTCAGCTTTATATATTAGTATATTATAGGAAATTAAAGACAGTAAAGAATTGATAATAATGTATTAAAATAAAAAATAATTTATTAATTTTAGTATTATTTTTCTGTCGGTGGTTACCAGTATTCGACCGGGGGGGCACGGTCTGTGCATCTTTGTTATAAAGTATCATAGTACAGTGAAATCTGATTAAGTGGGTAAATGGATACCTGGGTAAATGAGAATCGTCTATTATTGTTACTTGCAATGAGGTCCCGGGTCTCATTCATTAAATTACCTCTGTTAATCGAACTTTTTGTATCTATTTCAAAAAGTTTGAGATTTGGATTCTAAGACTTTTTCAACTATTACCTCTATAAATGAGACTCTGTAGCTCAATTAACTGTAGAATTGAGATAAATTAATCAGTTTTTAACACGTTATGACATGTCCACCTCTAAAAATCTCTCTGTAAATGAGATAACTATAATTTTACACATGCCTTATTGGAAAACTGGCTTATTGGAAACCGTCAATAATTGGTACATATGTGTGGTCCCTTGAGACCCCAATTCACTGTATATTAATAAAGGTATCTATAACACTATTGAAACATCACTATACTTCTTCTTCACCTCGTTCAGGGAGACTCCTGTCCACCGCTGGCAAGATGTTCTCCATCTCCGCAATGTCCTGAAGGAGAACCACTATCCGCTCCAGACGGCTCAGGGGCTCTTCTGTGCGGTCCTAGTGCTGCAGCCTGTCCATCGACGCACGCGTGTCGCTTCGCCCCACACGATTCAAGGCCTTCTGTGTGCTGTCCTAAACCAAGTAAGTTATATCTAATAGCAATCTATACTAAGAAATAATAGCATTTATTTTGTGTTAGAAGCATTTTTATATCTAACGTAATCCGATCGAGATATTTCTTTTTAATCTAACGTTAATTTAAAAGTAAAACTGTTAAACTAACGTTAGATTAACTGTAAAAGTTGTAATAACTGTTTTGACTAAGACACAAATCAAATTATTAGAAAAAGAAGGTTCAATTTTCAAAAATTTTACGAGTTTCATACTGTTAATTAATTAAAATTTTTAATAAAAACTACTCTTTTTTCGGTCTTTATGGGTTTTACTTTACCCTTACTAACTGATTCTTACTGCCCCAGGAACCGTGTGCTTCGAGAACAAGGATGAAGGGGAGTGTCCAGACGGCAAAGGATTGAACGCCACTCGATGGTACTTCCACCACGAACGAAACCGCTGCGAGCGATTTAAGTACAACGGCTGCACGGGCACACACAATAACTTCCGAACTAAGGAAGAGTGTAATGCTGTTTGTCCTGGTGAGGATACAGGATATCATTAATATGACGCACCATTAAATTTTCTATGCCAACTTTAAAATTTCTTAATAATGTATAGTTACAATTTCTTAAATCATATGAACCTATACGAACTATTGTATTTTTTTCTTCATATTAAATCTTATCATGTCCGTACTAATTCGTTTCTGTGGTCATATTGTAAATATCTTTCCTGTTAACAATTTTGCTATCTATACGTCATATTTGACTTGCTTTTTTAGTTATTTCCTTTACCCTGCCTAATTCTCTCATCTGCTTTATAACAGTGAAGATGGAAACGGATAAAAGCCAAAAGAAGATTGGAAGCAAATTAATTGACCAAGAAGGCATGGTTTTTTATTTTATTTTAAACAGACCCGACACTCGTCACTAATACAGTTACATACTATGATTGAACTAATCAATGTATTTGTAATCACAATATAATATCCAGTTGACAGACTAGCATAACTGTATCAGTACCAAGAGAAATTGTTTGTTTATCACTCTTTTTCGCCTTAAACACTTAACTGATTTCTCCTTCGCCATCCTACACGAATTTTCTTAAAGCATGACTATTTACACGTATGTAAGTACATCTTATTATAGCTTACAAGCACGTTACACTCTACACGAAATTTGTTAATTATATTTTTATTTATGTAATTTACTGTAAATAACATTTTTGTTCTTTTTACGTCTATTCACCGAAAAGAAATAATATAAGGTTATATAAATTTGAATATTAAAAATGTTGCTACTGTAACTTACTGCTGCTCTGGACTATTGAGCTATCGTGGCTTACACGACATCGTAGAAATATTTCTATGTAATTTTATCTTGTAATCATTGTATTATATCGTCGCCCCTTTCCATGATCTTCTACGAACATAAGAATGACTTAGTGGGTTTATTCCCTCTATTCCTCTAAGCCGTTTCTTTGCATAGATTATGAATCTTAACATATATACATGTTTAATCTGCTTTTTTACAGTGCTAAGTCCATGCGAACGATTACGCGAGAAGAATGAAGCTGCCGCGCAGAAGTACGGCAAAGGCACTTTCATACCCAAATGTGATGTATCCGGAGCTTGGGAATCAGTACAGTGCATGTCGCATATCGGTAATTATTTTATCGTAGAAATTCCTTAGAAAATTTAACGCTTTGAAAATTAATAATCGATTTTTCATATACATATATATAGTGTCATAATGTGCGATAACATGTGAAAAATATGTAAGTTTTCAAAACCATAGGGTCCTTGAAGAAACTCTCGTCTCATGACAGTAAATATTTTCAGATGTATGTTGGTGTGTGAACGCTCGAGGTGAACCGCAAAAGGGGTCATTAGTACGGGGCGCAAAGCCGACATGCAACTTCCGGCAGGCCCGGAAGTGGATGAGGCGAGATCCGCTAGATGAAAGGGCTAGGGCTGATGAAGGTAACTCACGTCATATCAAGATAATACAAATTTAAATTATTTAATATGTAATTAACGCACTGTGTAAACTCGGAAACTGAAATTGCTCATAGCATACTATGACAACTTTTATTTAGGTTTGCATCGCTCACACTATATGTTTTTTAATCATTGTGCATTGAAGGCGACTGTTAGCTTGCCCCTTAAAAATAAAAATATTTTCCGTTAAACTTCATCGTTATCAAGTTTTACTTGTTGTCCATATTATGTTAGTCAATAATTATAATTTTCTTTCAGTACTAGAAGAACTTATACGACAAATGACGGCGTATAGAGTTGACGAATTTACGGATGACATCGAAGACTTTGACAGCAATGAATTGATGGAACAAAATGACGAGCCAGCGTCCACTGAGTCGGAAGACTCGTCGGTTTTGGTCGAGGCAGTGGAACCAAAAATTGCGCAAGTCACCAAGAAAGATACTCCAGTGGTGGGACGCGAACGCTCTGGGTTCAAGACTAAGTGCCAAATGATGCAAGCGGAAATTGAGAACGGTTAATATTTTATATTAATGATATCATACATATTTCATTTCAATTATCCAATTAAAATTGATAATAAATTTAACTTTCCTTTTCCTTTTTCTATATTTGATGATGAGATGGGTTTTTATTATTATTAATTTAAGTTCATTTTGTTAAGTTTAAGTAATATTAAGTAATTAGTAAGTTTCGCACTTCTTGCACACTGCATATTTTTTAATTAATCGTTAAGGCTACTCAGGTTGCCTGGAAGAGATCACTTATAGCGATAAGGCCGCCCGGTACACTCTATAGTTTTAAATTGCCTAGTATCTGTATGCTCTGTTTGGTGTACCTAAGTGTGAAATAAATGAATAAAATAAAATTGTATTAAAAACATATTCATTTTATATGTGACTTATAATCATTTAAATAAAACACTTAACGGCTTAAAACACTAAATATAAACAACAGCTTTAAGTTTCACGTTCTACAGTCGGGCCGATAATATATTAGTAAACAATTTTTAAAGTGTTTTATCTACGACCGGTTGTTTCGATAACTCGTGTTCACGGGGTCACACTCATAATTCCTAATGTTTTTAGGTGGTGAGGGTTGGAATCCAAGATGTATGTCAGATGGATCTTTCTCTCCTCGGCAATGTTCTCGCGGTCGCTGCTGGTGCGTAGATGCAGCCGGACAACGTAGAACAACACCCACAACAGTGTCTGACCGACCAGATTCAGATCCATGTGGTAAGTGCTTTTGATTAGAGAAATTCCATATATTTATGTATCATAGCGTAAATATCTAAGCAAAACTAAGCTGTCGTAATTAAGACGACGATGTCTTTGTTTGATTGTAACGGAATTTTCATAAATACCCAAATACTAACTAAAACTCAAATAGCTTCGCAAAATGGCCATTAAAGTGATGTAAACAATTTATAAAACGTCAAGTTTATTCACTTGTTCATTTATTCATGTTTGCCTTTCAGAAATAACGCAAATAGAGTCAGCTCTATTGGAGCTGGAGCTGGTTGGCGCTGACAGTGCAGCTGGAGAGAAAGCTCGCTCCACGTTATCATCGCATTTAGCATCACTCGGCGCAAGAGTCCCAGTAACAGTAGTAAAGGAACGCAATGTTGTCAAGCTACGAGCTTTGTTACCAGGACCAAGAGCTGCTGATCTTGTGTATCACTTGGAGACAATGGTATATTTTAGTGTTAAATCCCAGAATTTAGTTTTGTAAGTTGCATTTGGTGACGTCATTTTGTAAACGCTGTCTTTGATATTAGGTGAAGAAAGAAAAACTAGAAGGCATCGATAAGACGGGAGATGGTGTGCTTGGAGCTGATGTCATACGTAGTGAATACCGTCTTGTAGCTACACCACCTACACCCGCCATGCAGAGGGAGATCGTTAGTGAATCGACTGTAAGGATACAATAATTTAATTTAAAATACATATTCAATTTATTCAGTGTTTTCACTGGTATAGTAAAAGTACAACTGATCGTGGAATAAAAAGTATTTCGTTTTGAACAGTCCTTGCCTTCGACGATAACTACATATATGATATTGGCTGTAGTTTACGCGAGTAGTACACATTTAAATAAAACATTTTAACGGTTTAAAACGCGATATATTTTCGCTAAAGTTAAGGCTTTTTACTTTGACGCCAGAGACATCCTCAATCTTTAGTCTCCCCGTGACCACGGCTGCTGCAAAGCATCCGAAACGTCGGGCCGTAGTTAAAATAATTTTCAAACATTTTAACTAAAATATATGTGTTTTATTTAAATACATATATGATGTTATTCTATGCCTTTATCTTTGCCTTTACCATGGCCCCTAATTGGAAGGTGGTAGCCGTTAAAGCCAACCAACTGGCACAGACGGATCCAAGCCCAAACTTCCCAGTTATGGCACATAATTAGGTAGAAAAGAACTAAATAATAAAAAGGTTTTGAAAACAACTATCCATCACATTGACAGGTATCTGCAGCTACATCGTATCACACGGCTTTGATCGTCCTAGCAGCAACATCCGCCTTTATCATCAGTGTCCTCTGCGTCCTCGTTATGTTGTACCGAGCCAGACTCCAAAGGGAACCGCACAAGGCAGAAAGGTTTCTGCCGGCAGCACCTCCGGTCTATGTACTCTCCGCTGATGAGAAAGCGGAGCTCGCGAGGGTACTTCACTCACCACAAACAAATGACGACAATTCAAGAGTATAACCTATCGAATTAACATTAACATCAACTATTTTGTGATCATAAAGTTGTAGTCGAAGGATTGACGTGTATCAAAGGATTTCTTCATGTTCGATCTATCTCATTTCTACGCCTTAACGTGGCGGGAATAAATGATGTTTATCACCGTAGTCAAAATATGTTTAAGAAATCTTATAGGGTCCAATAATTGGCTGTTGTTAATTACATTGTAACATTATTTTAACACCAAGTAGAGAAGCACAAAATTCCGTTTTCGTCATTGTTAATTGTCTAGGCACAAAGCTAGCTACGATCTTCCATTTGAGTCTAAGCAGACACTTTTGATTATTAAGTATATGTACTTAAAGGCAAAAGAAGGTATACAATGTGAATGTCTGTTGGTATAATTATATTAGTCATATAAGTTAGTCTTAAGTTCTCTGTAAGTAAGCGATTTGGCGTTCGTCGGTTTTCTCGACGGGTGTCTATGTAAGTAGTTCCTTTCGTCGAGTCTTGCTCTTAAAAGGGCTTTTGTTAACTCTCTTCTTCATTGGATTGTATAGGAGCGGGACTTGACGCAGAACTTATCTAGTCTACTTCTCTTCGTGTCTTCTAATCTTGAGGTCTCACACCTATCGAATTATACAACACTTTAATCACAATTTTACGTTTGTATTTTGCACTATATAAAATATAAGTACGGTAAGCGCAATTAAACATTACAGAGACCAGTAAACTTTATCGAAGTAGGTATTTCAATTTTAATAACTTCTACGATTCTATATTTCAACTGTTCAGAGGTCAAAGCCTAGTATTTAATGTAAATAATGTCACTTTATCTATTATAAGTTATCTTAAACATGCTGACTAGAAGGATAAAGATAATTCATTTTGAGAATAAAGATTTTAAATATGTAGTGCGTAATACTCACATCTGAAAATTTTTATCATTCTGGTCAGAGCTTAGTACTAATAGTTAAACTTAAGTTAGTATTGTAATAATATTATTTTATTCTGTTGTTTATTTAATATCTATTATAATATGTAAGCGATCTTATTCTTACTATTACTATGTTATAAATATTATGTTGTATATTGTTTTATTTACTAAAATAAATGTTAAAGTGATGGTCTTTTTAAATTTTTGGGTTAACTTTAAAACAGGGTCTTCATACAAAATTCGTGTTTCAATACCCGTGACGTATTCAGTGTGCAATTCCTCAGTTCAGTTTATAAATCAATTTTCTTTATCCTAGTTGGTGGGCTTAGGCCTCGCCATAAACTTAACCAGAATTTGGCGATTGATTGCCTATTTTTATTCGAACATAGTGCGAAATAGCAGGACAGCTGTAATATTTTTCTTTCATATTACAGCACTCAGTGGTAATAACAGACAATATGGCAAAAAGACCTTTATCCTAGCGCCGAAAAAGAATCTTAATTGTCTGTGATGCCCAAGAATGACAGTAGGGATTGACAGATGACACATGTATTTGACAATCAACGGGCCGGTGCGCTGTTCGTTGTGATTAGAGAAATTTTATTTAGGAAATATCAGAATGAATCAAGAAAGCATACTAGCTTGTTGCGCCGTCTGCAAACAGCTAACTCATCGTAGGTGTGCTCGATGTCTCAAAGTTTATTATTGTAACACAGAACATCAGAAACAAGATTGGCGCCGACATAAAAGTGAATGTGCACCGAAATCGCGAAAACACGATTCGCAAAACGACAAAGTAAACGATTCTCCCCATATTAATTCTAAAGAACTAAAGAACATCTCCGACAAGACTCAAAAGACAGTTATCTTAGAAGAAAGTGAAAATATTAAGACTAAATCGGTGCCTAGTGAAAGTAGACATTCGCAAAAGTCAATTAGAAAAAGTTCCAATAGCGAGGGTAGTGACTTTAGAGCCGATGACATAAACAAATCTAAAATATCAAACGATACTCTGAATAGCAAAGAACTAAAAAATAGTGTTATATCTAGTGTTGTGTATACAAATAAGGAGGTCTCAAAAGTGAGTGCCATAACACATGAGGGTTCTTCGGAACAGGAGATTTTGAGTGAAAAAGCCCAACAGCTAAACACAGTGGAATTCACAGGTACTGCAGATGTGTTATCTGCTGTGAAAAACAATGTGAAAATGCCGGCTTTGCCCGAGGAACACCAGAGTAAGATTAAAGAGTATCCCGAGGCATCTTTAAAAGGTAGCACAGCTCCTTTTAGCAACATGGTTAACAGTTATTATATGGATCAGACTGATCCATTTTATGAAATCTGTCAACGAGTGATACGGGACATGACGCAGTATGGTGTATGTGTTTTAAATAATTTCCTTGGTAAGGAAAGAGGACTCTTAGTGCTACAAGAGGTCTTAGAAATGTATAGATCCGGAATATTTACAGTGAGTACTATTTAATTACTATTATTACTAGAGAAGGAATTTAATCTTATAAGATTCCACAATTGTTATACCTTATCAGTCAAATCACATTTGTATTACTTATAGAAAAAATAACTCCTTATAATGAGTACATAAGGACTATGTTCTCTCTCTTTGTTTCATTGATTTAATATAATTTATTTATTTATTTATCTACTTAATTAAAATGGGTAATACCTACAGTTACAGTTGAAGAAAATATATCATTAAGTGGCATGAACAATTAAACCTTGTTTGTTAGCCTAAGGCTTTTTATAATTACTAAATCTAAAATGGCATTAATAATGGCGTAAAAGATTCAAAAGATATTAATTATGGCTTATATTTACTTTTATCGCTAGGGATTTTTATTTTACAAAACTTCTTTTTGCCATTGTTTTAAGAAATTAGCTCTAAACAGTTCGAAAATCCAAGAAGCTTAATATGTTTTTGTAAATTATGTCTATATATTTTTTGCATAAAGCTATAAAATTCCTTTATTTTAAAGAAAAAGAAGTACCCTTTTATTGGTGACTTTATCTTCACTCAGTTGTTTTACTGTCAAAAGAGAAAGTCTACTGGCTATAATTTTGTGTAGGCATAATGTTGACATTCACAGGCCGGTCAGTTGGTCTCAAACCCTGGGAGTACGGAGGCTCAGACAATACGAAGTGATAGGATAACATGGATTGATGGCAAGGAAAAGCATTGTTATCACATAGGTCAGCTTATTAGTCAAGTAAGTAGCCTTAATTTGTGCCTTTACACTACATTAATAGATAATTTTTTATTACACAATTTGTTGAGCCGACAAACATTGTTTTGCCATATAAATCATTTCTAAGAATTTTTTAGTGTGTAAGGAAAGACTGGCTTTGATCTCATCTCCATGCTGTGCTGTTTATTGCAGTAGTACAATACAAGCATTAAAATTAACTTACATTTAAACAATAAACAATTGAAAGTGTTATACAAAATTATTCACAGCATTTGTCATCTATTATAGTACTCAATATAAGTTACATTTTATATTATATAATATTAAGCTTATTTACTTAACACTCGTCTAATTACAATGATTTACGAGTATAACAAAAAAAAGAGGCCTTTAAGTAGTTACTATATCACTATAAACTGATGATTGCGATAGAAATGTGTCACTAGATTTTACAATAAGATATGTTTATATATTGAATACTAGCTGTGTCAGCGACTTCGTCCGCGTAGAATAGTTATTCTGGGCATCCAAATTTGTTTTACCTTTTTATCTTTATTTATTTAAGCTGTTGCAAGTTAATGTTAAAGGGGAAACATATATTTTTTTAATTACTATGTAATAATTATTTTTTGGTTATCTATAACCGTTTTCGCAACGCACGGATTCAAAAACCCAATAAGATGAATAATTTCCTCGTTTTTTTCCACATTTCCAGCTGTTTCTTCGCTCCTATTAGTCACATCGCGATGATATATACACAAAAATAATTATTTTTCAATTCGAACCAGTAGATTCTGAGATTAGCGCGTTCGATATATTAGTATAGACATATAAATATGATACTTTGTAATTTTCTCATTACTTGTACTTAACAAAATGTGTACGGAAAATTGAAATTAACTTGCCCTACAAGGATATTAGTATATGTCAATTAATTATGAATTTCAATAATTTCACATATGTGAGTTCCATCACGTCTGCCCAACACCGAAGGACAGGCCCTTAGGTCTGTGACGTAAAGTAGTTGAAGAAACACATTCGCGTGTATGCTGTGTGTTGTTGGTTCGATTGTGTCGTAATTTTTACGAAAGTTCCTTAAGTAAAAGCTTAGTTTTGATTTGACATAATCTTTAATTTTTTCAGACAAAAATATCTCGTTTTTAATCATATGAAAAGTGAAGGAGTAAATTAAAACTAGTTTATTATGTAAAAAATCCTGATGATGATGAACTATAACCTTAAACTAATCATCTTTATTTGTTTGTATTTTTCTTTTAATTCAGTTCCAAATACATGGCCTCAATCTATACTTATATTATAAATGCGAAAGTAACTCTGTCTGTCAGGCTTTAACTCCGAAATTACTGAACTGATTTAAATGAAATTTAGTACACAGATATTCTAGAGCCTGAGAACTACTTTTTAATGCCAAAAAAGGGTTGATAGGGGTTGAAAAAGGGGAAGTTTGTATGGAAGTTCGTGGTTTTTGAAGCTAAAACAATGAAACTTTCTTCTTTGGCTTTTAGGGAATAGGAGTGGGAGTGGGGGTGAGTGTAGGAATGAGAGGAATGTGAGTCGCAGGCACAGCTAGTACAATTTATAGATTTAAAAATTTACAATGCATAATATTAGAATTATGGACATATTGTTGTAGATTTTTTCCACTTATTGACGTCAAGCTATTGTTGAATCTGAAACATCATAAAATCGTATACAAGTTTTATTAACCGACTTTAAAAAAAGAATTTCTCAGTTCGATTGGTATATAATATCCTTTTGTATGTTTGTTCGCTCATAACTTTGTCATCTATAAATATATTGTGATATTGGTTATGTATATGAGGTTTTTCAAAAATAAAGACTGGCCACCTACTAGGATCGCGACTTATAAAACAAATATCACTCTTAGGGGTTTTACCCTACGACTTTTATAATGTACGATTAAGTGATTTGTAACGAGCGTATATATTTTGTGGTTGCGGTTTATTCATCAAGGCGCGTGTTCCAATATTTGTTTTTAATGAGTTTGTAAACTATACTAACTCTATTTTAATGTTTGCTCATTGTACTCGTTAATTGAGTGAATATATGAATAGTATGTCGACGGGCTCTGTCGGGTCGGTCTAGTGGTAGCAATGTATGGCTAATAATCAAAAGTCGTGGGTTCAATCCCCATCGTGCCCAACATATGGGATTTCGCCTGGAAATTAGTCCGTCCGTGAAGTTTATTCGAGGTCCGTTTCAATCTGTGGATTTCCGAATATCCAAGTCAAAATACGTCGACGGCGCATATCTTTTTACATATTATATGGCTGGAGTATTTCACGTCTCATCAAGCGAACATCGTGCTTGACTATTTTACTCTATATTAAAAAAAGTAGTCTTAGTAGTAGTCTTAGATCCCAATTTAAAATGTTTTATCAAAGTTTTGCTACTATACAATTGTTGGAAAGTACAAGATTCGGAATTATAGACGGGTCTTCAGTCACGTCCTAATCTGTGGCGCCGTGTTATCGAATATTATCTTTATCAATCGTGACATTTATCTTCAATTACCCAGCAATCATCGCTGTGGTATGCACTTAATATGTGAGGAAGTTCTATTAGAACCTTTAGCAGAAACACAGATGTCTCACATAGAATCCTTAGTTAAAGTACACTAAACAACTTCACAATACATGAAATAGTAATAGCTTTAAACGCGACTTTATTACACACCTAATCCGCCACAGCTGATTTGTAGCGTAGTTAAAAGTAAATCAATCAATATAGTTTGCGTTTAAAACTGTTAAAAATGGTTTAACACAAAGTCATCTTATAATAATACCAGTTCTTGTCACTCTACGCCCTTAATTTATGAATATGTAGTAAATGTTTGCCAACACAATGCTTTTTCATCAATACGCAACTACTTGACTTACTCCCAAGTAAAACTTATATTACTTATTTAAGAATTAAACTTTTGACTTAAGAGCCAGAAGTAAAAATATCATCGGTATATCAGACTTCGTTTTCGCAAGTTTACCACTAAGGGCACTAATAATAACGGTTCAAAGTTAGAAAGTATTGTGACCCCGAATCCTACATTCTACTTTGCAAATCTTTTAATCGACTAGATAACCAATTAATGTATATTTAAAGATGGCAACGTGCTTCTAGAATTTTAATTAGATACGGGTATTTACGCCCAAAAAAATGTAAACATTTTCCATTGAATAAGAAATAATCATGAAACTCAGGATAGCCTGACCCATAAGTCACTGGATTATTTATGTTACCCACCTATGTCAAAGAAAAATATATTTCACTGCAGTTAACGGAAATTGGAGATTGGTAGATTTTTTTATAGTTAGCTTTAGTATACAGTTTTATTAGTTTACGATAGCGGAAACCCAAAGTTGTTATAGTCTACAACAATGTAGATAATTCGGATAGTCCTGTTGTTTTCTATTGTTAAGACTGCATTATCTGTATGCTGTAAATATAATAATTATGTACTAATTTCAGGTGGACAATATAATACTGAAAGCTAACAAAATGGCAAATAACGGAAAGATGGGAAACTACATCATCCACGGGAGAACGAAGGTATGAACGAAAATAAAGGTATTCTTTGGATAAACATATTAAAAACAACTTTTTTGGTACACTGAATATTTGTTTATATTTGTTTGAAAGGCAAAATGTGTTTGGCAGATTCTATTGTATAGGAATTCGCATTACATATTTGCCGATAAAACATATATATTATTGTAAACAAATTAATTATTGTCTCATTGATAAGAAGAGTTAATGTCCTTTCAAATTATATGCCTTATAAGTTTTCTTTATGAGAATCGTATAAACTTTCGTTACTAGTGACGTTATTTTCGTATCGTTACGTTCGTATTCGTAAGACGTAACGGATTTTATAATCCATTACGTCGCAATAATAATTCCACGTCATTGGTGTTTTTGAGGTTCACTTCACTATTAAGTTATAAAAACTTTAAAATTAACATTGAAAGAAATAATTTTTGGACTACTTTCGAATTTCTATTTTTAAATGGCCTTTATACGTAACTGAAGGCTTGTTGTTCATAAATAGTCCAGTTTAAAAATTCAATTGAGTAAATATATTTTAGCCCATGTATAATATACCTGGAACTATTTGAAAGGACCTTAGATCACTTGTCTAACGAAAAACTAAAACTTATTATTAAAAATATATAAAACGTACATGTAAACTAATTAACCTTCACAATTTACCTTATAACCTTTCAACTAATAAGATAATCATAAATTAAAAGCAAGCGTTAGGCATTGTAATCAAAAAAATATCTTACGATCTTACTGTATTATTATATAAGAAGGTGTATCACAACTTCCATTGACCTAGTAAATGTATTATGTATTTCATAATTATTGAACCTACTTACAGATGTAATTTTGGGGTTATTAGTCGCTTGGCGCCGCGCATGCGAAATTTTGGCGCGCTTGGACGCAAATCTAAATCTATTTCTATTTGCCCGTTTCGTTATCAGTGCCAAGTGTGCGGATATCGTGGGCTTAGGATCGTCGTTTGATAATAAATAATTAGGGCTGCCCAGATAACCCGATTGAAAATTTGAATTGAAAATTGTGATATTGTAAATAATTTTAAAGAAAATAACCTTATACATAAAACATGTTTTTTAACTGTGTGCATAAAATAAATAGTTTATAGATATCATAATTCGCAATAACATTTTGTTGCTCGCGTAGAACGAATCTGTAGCTCACAGATTATATTAGTAAGTAGGTCGCTACTACATGAGTCATAACAGATTATATTTATTGAATAAAATACCCTTCCTCTACTTCTACCATAAATTTCAATCGAAGCGACAACAGCGTTCCATTTTCAAAAGATCGATCGAATCATAGAATCGGAAGCGCCACGCATCCCTACAGCAAATCGTTCGCGCATGCGCACCTCGTTATACGGCGTACGTGATCAGCGGCATGACGGCCCGCGGGGGACAGACGCAAGGCGTGCGGGGCGTTTGTAAACATTACGCCGTAGAATGTAGCGTGCCTACGAAAGACCATTGTATTTACGAAACGATGCCAAACTTCAGTTCTGCTACGGATGTACGTACTAAGTGTAAATTAGCCATTATTTTGGAAATAATTTGTAGTTTAAAACTCATGTATTATTAAGAAATACGTATAATTATTAAATGATACCTGTCGTGGTAAATATGACTTATTTCAAATCTTTATCCAATGACATGTTAACTAAGACATATTCAAGAACCGTATAAACCCATGAAATTGATAACTTTAGACTACGCTGATAGGCTCGAAAACATGGTTACTAAGTTAATTCTTGAAACACATTGCATATCTGAATCCAGCTGGGGCTTAAGATAACATGTGAAGATTTACTTCCTGTGTTGGGAGGTAATGCCTAAACGTTTTGTTTCATTTAAGTCCTACTATATACGAAATAATACACTAGTGGACTAAAAGTAGTAAATTAATAGGGAAATAATTTTGTAGCTACAATTACAAAAAAATATATATAATTTTCACATACTAGTCTATCAATAATATACAAAATGTTATCAACATCAATGAAACTTGAAAGACTAGCCCTCGGGCCTTTTTCATTAAAATATATGTCGGTTACCACATTAACCTTAATTTGTGCTCATAAATAAATAAAATTTCCATCTCAAGTCTCGCTCAAATTGAAATATTCTCAACGAAGAATTCCGGAATTGCTAACGAAGTTCAATGCATTGCGCCCGCGCATTTATAGGTCACTTTTGCACTGGCATTGCACTTGAAAATAATGTTCGTTCAATTTGTTTGAGTCACTTGCACAGTACTAAATAAAATATGCACTAGTTTCGCTCATGGTGTTATTTTAACATAAAATAAGTAACTCTATGTTACCTCTAAAGGTTAAACAGAGAATTAACAAACTGTTACAAATAAGATAGTAAGACGATCAATTATCCAAAACCAAAATAGGTCGACACATTACATATGGTATTTTACCGTCCATCAAGTAAATACGGTTGTCTGTCTCTTAAAAAAAATATAAATTTAACAGTTAAAATTGTGACGGAATTGTTTCCCTTGAATTAAAAAGTCTTTGACGTCATATGCTTTTAAGACTGGCTGCAGAAGCAGCTAAGCTGACTGTTGTCACGAAAAGTTTTCTTGTCTGTGAAAACGCGGTTCGCACAGCGGAGCGAATCCCCGATATGACCTAATGCGTGGATGACATAACTCACAATATACTTGGTTATTCAAAGTGCGCTTGTCCTTATGACAATAAATTTACTCTATTGCCTATTTAAAAGGCTTCTTTATGTACTAATAGAGAAAATGTCTCATGCCATGATGTCATTTTTGTTAATATATCGTGATGATCGCGATCAAGTTGTATCATTACTTGCTGTTACTATTTATTTAAGGTTGAAAAATATGACAGGGGGGGTGAGGGGGGATCTGATTTTGTTGGTTAGATCTTTTATCGAGGCTATGAAACATTTTTTTTTAAAAAAAAATTTTTTTTTTAAAAAAAAAAAACCGGAAAAAAAACCCTCTTTCGGTTTATGCTAACCGGCTTTGGTACCTTAAGAAAATACATCGCCCTGTGATTAATAGAAGCGAAGATACAACTGAAAATGTGAACAAAACGGGCGAATTGTTTTATCTCTATAAGTTTTAGATGCGTACGCTGCGAAAACGGTTCAAGACACCCAAATAATATGTATGAAAGAATGATTCCTCTTTAAATGATCTAAAAAAATGTACACGACACTCTGTCTATATTTTAAGATTGACTTGCAAGACCGACGGGACGCGACGGATGTCGTGGGCAGCTTAAATTTATAAAGATAGTATAGGTTTGCAAACAAAAATTAGATGCCCAAAATAACTGTTCTACGCGGACGAAGTCGCTGAAACATCTAGTATTAAATAAAGTATTTCGATCTAGAGCACGAATACAAGAAGATACAAGGTACACCATGGCGTCATATAACTCGCTTTCTAACAATTGTAGATAAGTCTATTTTCGTTTTTCCTCAACGCAAACTAACGAGGACCGATTTGTAAATAGTGAAATATGTTTGCAAACAAGAATGCTTGCTCAATAGCGAACGAGGAAAATGTAGATCTTGTGTAAATGAAGGTACTTGTAGCGAAATAGTTCAGCTTTTCGCTGGGAATTCCCTAAAGAACCTTATTGCAATTGCAAGCTATAAAAAAGAATGTGTTCTCTATAGCAGTCCTGAAATACAACATTTTTGACAAAAAAGTTGTAAAAATCTGGTAGATTTAAATAAATAACGTGTAACGGTTTCAAACGTGACCACGACTGCTGCAAAGTATCCGAAACGTCGGGCTGTAGTTAAAATAATTTGTAAATTTAACTACTACATTCCGCGTTTTAAACCGTTATTTTATTTAAATACGCACTACTTGCGTAAATTACAGGCAGCATTTTATCTAATAGACTAAACAACTCAAATAGACTAAAACTAATGAAAAGAAGGAATAAATATAATATATATCGAACAAAAAATTATGTTAAAAATATAGTTTAACGTTACGCCATCTAGCGACAAATAAAAGTGTAGATGTTACCATTTAAACTACCAAAACATATTACTTACTTAGTATTTACTTTGTCTAAAAAAGATTTCACTAAAATACAACTGTGACCTTTTTACAGGCAATGGTGGCATGTTACCCAGGGTCGGGCAGTCATTACGTGAAGCATGTGGACAATCCCAACAAGGACGGGCGGTGCATCACCGCCATATACTACCTGAATCTCGACTGGGATGTCAAGCGGTGTGGTGGGTTACTAAGGTATGGATTGGTGAAAATAGAATATGCTTTTTAAACGGGAGCTTATTTTTAACGTGATTGTTTGTCCCATTGGGGTTATGGGACGGTTATATAATAGGTTTCCTTTTTTTATAATCATCGTAAATATAATGGTAACGACTGTATAAGCTACTAGACTAAAACACTGTACCACGTTTCAGAACTAATATCATTAATATTTTTCACATTTTGTGAAAAATAAAGAATTAGGATTTTAAACCACATTGTTTCTCCAGAAGCGTGGCGCCAGGGCCACTGAAAATCAGTGTTGCACAGTGTTTTTTTTATTTTGTGAATTTATATAAACTGAATTTCTATTTTTTTAGTGTAGATTGAAAATCATATTTTTTTTGTCTGTAAAATGTTTTTCAATTTACACTCTACTACCGTTTTTGCGAAATCTAATTACTAATGTTTCAATCACTCTAACATTATTTAATGAAAATTATTCAATATGATTACAGGGTATTCCCCGAAGGCACGAACCAAGTAGCCGACATAGCACCAATCTTCGATAGAATGTTGTTTTTCTGGTCGGACAGACGGAACCCGCACGAAGTGCAACCGGCTTATGCTACGAGGTAATTGACCACTTGCCATAATTATATCATAAAGAAGCATTATTATTTACAACATTTAATAACACCTAAGCAAGGGACCTAACATTGTAAAGATGCTTTAAACTTGAATTGAGTTACAACGAATACAATGTCCAACTAGTCCATGACTGTAGTTTACAACATACTAAAACTGACTTTACAATGATGATTCTCTTGGAAATAATTCGTCTTTTGGTAAAGTTATTTAAGTGCAGACTTAGAGGAAATTAACTAAACCTTTTTTCAAAGCTAAAATTACTATTTCAACATTTCGTCATTATAAAAAATCTATTTATTGATTGCCACGTAGTAGTCTTATACGTTGAGGCCCCAGAATGGTACATTTTTGACAAAATGTACCATTCTTACTATGGCGTTATCATATAATAAGGTAAAATTCATACAATGCAATAAAAATTTCAGATATGCAATCACATTATGGTACTTCGATGCTCAAGAAAGGGAAGAAGCTCTAAGAAATTATAGTGAGTATTTCTGATCACTAATAATTTTGGTTGAAATAAGTGTGCTGATGAAGTTCAAACCACTTATGTCAATATTAAAGTATAAAAAATAGGGTAGCAGCATATTGATCTGTCATCTTAAACTTAAAGCGAAACATATTTATTGTCAACAAAGCTACCGCTGTTTTAATAAAACTCTTTCAACGGTGTAAAACGTGAAATATATTAGATAACAATTTTATGAAAATAACCATAACTGTTGCAAATTATCCAAAACTTCGCACCGTAGTTAAAATAAATTGTTTATAAGATTTTGTATGTTTCGAAAAAAGTAAAAGTATTTTATTAAATTATAAATTAATAAATTATAGGAGTATAAGTAACACAATACTTAACTATTTATTTTTGTTTCCGTTCACCAAATAAACAGTTCATATCCTAACTGAAATGAGTTGAAATCTTAATTACTAAATTTTAACCAAACCAAAGAAAAAGTTTTGTCCCATTAAAATATACTTTGACAGTAGACACGTGTTAGAATTACCTATTTCGCCTTTTCAGAACGCGGTCAGCCATCTTCGAGCAAGTGATGTCTGTGTGACGGGCTCAAGCACGGCCTGAGCTCAAACGACTCGCATCATGCAAAGCAGGGTTAACTAACTATACTTATGACCTATCCACACTTTTTGAATATGCAATGAGACATACCCACCAAAATTTGACATAAATATGTATATTTCTGGACGTTTCGGACTTGTACTGATAAGAGTACGTTCTGTTTTGCAGTTGGTTGCAATTATAAAATTTAATTTATAATTTTTAATACCAAACAGGTGGCCTTAACTTCTTAATTACAATATGGACAAATGTTCACTTAACTTCCCTGTAAACTATCTTTCTTGTAAATTGATTATAACGCCTACAATTTCTCGTCTTTGTAAAACTATAATTTATTTTAAAACTTTTTACTGTTTTTTATAAAATTTTCTTGTGAGGTTCCTTGTAAGAACCTTTTCATCGGTTATATTAATTCCGATTTTTGTCTATGGATTTGCACCAAGTTTTGCGATTATTTTTCGATTTACATCAACAAAATCGAATTGTGATTCATACTGAGTATAATGTTATAATTGATTATGTTCCCAACGGAATAATAAAAACATGTTCATTTCTGTAGATCCACTTCGCTACAGAAATGTTTTTTTTTTTAACTTTAAGTAATTATCTGTCTTTGTGATAGAAACAGTCATATTATTAATTAGGTGAAGCGAAAGCGACCTTGAGTATTATTTATGAAGTATCGCTTTACGTTAGCAATTCACGTTGATGTTTTTAAAGACGACCCATTATTAAATAAAAACCTTTGTCTCTTTCTTACATGTAGCATTCGAGCGAGACAAAGCCATATAAACTTTACGTGGTGTTTGAGTTTTATCTTGCCAATAGATAAAACATTTTACAATTTCTCCATCCTAACTTCTTTCTCTATTCTAGTGCAATTTCATTTCGAATTAATCTTCTTTAAAAACATCAGCGCATTAACTATACTCATGAGATTTCAAATGTAAAGTATTTATTTATTTAGAAATCGCATAGTCTGTATATTTTTACATTTAAGCGTTGTACTATAGCTTAAAATATGAGCTACTTAATTTGTTGTATAAAAAACTGAAGTGGAATAGAAAAACATAGGGAGTACTGAATTTTATACAAGTTAACATAAGATTCTAAAAAAAATATGTAATGTTCAACGTTATAACGATAGGTAATTTTGTTTTGAACATAATTGTGTAATTTGTATTATGCTCATAAATTATACACAAAAACGATGTATATTGACTATTTTTTTTTAACATCAGATTAAATATTATTACTATAAAGTGTGTTTTAATAAAAATAAAAAAAATCTATACACGGTGCCGCCAGTCTATACACAAAAAATATTTACTCATTGTAATATTACTCATCTTTATCTATACTAAGCTGAAGAGTTTATTTGAACGCGGTAATCTCAGGAACTACGGGTTTAAATTGAAGGATTATTTTTGTATTGCTTAGATAATTTATCGAGGAAGGCTATATTTGGCTATATTAGGCCTTTGAACATTGTCTGTGACTAATAAAATTGAAGATACAGCGGGAAATGTGAACAAAACGGGGAAAATTGTTCATCTCTGTGGGTTTCAGATGCGTACGCCGCGAAAACGGTTCAAATATGTATATAAAAACAATTCCTCTTTAAATGATCTAAAAAAAGTCCGGAACGCTATATGTCTATCTCATAAGATAATCTCGCAAGAACGACGGGACCGATTAGATTAGGACAGCAAAGACAATTTTGGGTGCCCAAAATAACTAATCTACGCGGACGGATTATCTGAAGCGTCTAGTTGCCAGATTAAACTAAGTAGAATAGAGTGCTAAATTAAATAATGTTGCTTTTTTCAGAGCTTTCTATTAGCAAGCCAGTTCGAAATTTAAATAAAACCTGAAATGAGTTACCTCTTTGGATGGTATAATGACATCGTTTTGAAACTTAATATAATTGTCTTTGGAAAAAATGACACTATGTTGACATTGAAGCATTTTAATTCGTGTCGCCAACATATTTTATAGTTATACATTTTTTATATTGTTTTGCTGTTTTTTATATTGCTTTTTAAAATGCTGACCGTTACTTCGAGTATCACTATCAACAGCGCGTCTTGGGGGCGTGCGAGTGATATATCCCTTGACACCTCTAAGGTAATCCATATAGCTTTAATTGCTGGAAATCCATTAAAGGCCTTCTTCGCTTCGAAGATTGTTTTATATACAATTAAGGACAGACAAACACGGGGTTCACTTAATCGAAAATGAAACACCCCAGGCATATAACATCTAAACATGACGCGCTGACAAAAATTTTGACTTTAGATATTCGAAAACCCAAAGACTGATACCGAAACGCGATTAACCTTTACGGCTTTGGCACCTGTGGACGGTAGTTTTTGACCCAGAGGGAGATTTCAGATTTTTACCTTCTTTTTTCACTTTATTTAATATTCAGATTTTTAAGCAAAGTCTAACATAATTTAAAAATCGAAAATAAATTGAAAAAATTTTCGACATCGTCGTAATTTCAACCTCAATACGCAAGTGTTAAGGTTGAAATTACATAGCGCGAGAGGTGCATGTATCAATAAGTTGAAAAAAAATTCGACGATGAGGTGTAGGACTCGGTAGCTCAATTGGTAGAGCAACAGCACGGAAAGCTGACGATGCCGGTTCAAGTCCTGCCCGAGTCGAGAATTTTTTCAATTTATTTTCGATTTTTAAATTATATAGTGCCTTCATGTGCAATAACATGTAAAAAATATTATTGTTTTCAAAAGTCTAACATGTTTCAGAAAAACTTTAAATAATTAGAAATGTGTTGGACCGGTGAAGGGTCGAACCCTGTACCCGTTGATTGTTAGTAATACGTTGGTACCATTAGACCAACGGGACCGTCGAGAATATGTTGCTTTCTAAACGAGATTTTTAACTTAACACGTTCCGGAGAAAAAAGACCAGCCATATGTTAATTCTTTGACCGCTGGTGTGATGACCGAAAGTCTTTACGTAAATTTATCAACAAATCCTATATATTACCCCCCCTATACCTAAATTTTTTGCAAAATTAAAGTTTCGATAAAACAATAATTTATAAAAATTTTACTTAAACTAAATATAAACATTTTAGAGGTAGAAATAAAAAAAATACATATATAATTTGTATAAACTTATCATAATTATGTATGAAAATAGGCAAAGTAACTCAACCAAAAAAAAAGTTAAGCATGGAGTAAGAAGTACTGATGATCTGACTGACATTTTTTAGTCTTGTTTCCTTGGAATTGAACTCAAAATAGGACACATTTTTCTAGTAAATCTCACAGGAACGACGCACTTTCACCGAAGGTCCATCTTTTTCTGACGCAGTGCTTTCTTCATGTCGTTGTCCTCTAGGCACTCTGGCTAATGCAGGCTTTGCCAAACTTTTTAGTATTTCTTTTCTAAAGTCTACAATCATAGATTATTTTGACGCTTTTAAAATAGCGATATTCAATATGATATCATCACCAATTTTTTTGGAAAAAGGCGAGCTGACCCGAACTAGACCCACGCGGCCCCATGTGGAATGACGTTTTTTCGCTCTATGGGCCGCGGCGATCAATGTGTTGACAATTATTATTTCAATAAATAAAAGCTTAAATTGACTTTGACGAAATTAAAAATTTGGATAAAAATAAAATCATATGAGCAAAAAAATACTCGCATTTTGAAGAGAACCACATTTTTTACTCGGCCTAAACGGAAATTTGCTTCGTAGACTGACTGATCGAGAGAACGTTTAAAATTGTATTAAACATTCAAAAGTAACTATTTTTAAGAACAACTGCCATTAACTTTACTTTCAGACCTCTAGTGGTGTGAGATCTATTTACTTCGATAAATGTAGGTAAGTTATTATTTTTTTTCTTAAAGAACCAAAATCAAAGAAGAAAAAAAAAACTTTAGCCTTTGGTCGTTAAATTTTATAGTATTTGAACTTTTGCGTAAATTGTAAGACGTTTGTATATTATTCTGTAGTTTGTTTGTTCGTACCCATAAAAGTGAAATCCTGTTTCGCCCTGCCTGTGAACACATTTTTGTGTCCGTTACACTGATCAGTTGTATTTATAAGCAAGTCTGCCTGATGTTGACAAAGTAACTGTTGTTGTCCCGGGTTTCGAATCTAGAACCTTGCGCTTATTAGCAACAGGATTCATAATTTAGAGTATATTTAACATAGGGGGTTGTATCCAAAACGTATGCTTAAGATACAATTAACAAATCTTTTTTTGGGATGTATTTTTTTTCAGCCTACCGTATTTCAAAGCCTGCATGTTTGCAACTGTAATAGAAGATGCTATGACTCAATTACGTATTCTGGGTAAGTCATAACTTGTAAAGCATTTTTAATGAAAAATCAATGGTGGCAATAAACAGTTACCAACATGTGGTTTCGATTCCTATTTATTCTAAATATGTTACCCCTGGCTGGAAAATGTGGACGTCAAATGGAAAGGAAACTCCCAAAGCCAAAGTAGGCCGACAGCACATCTCAGGTTTACCCGAGTATAAAAACTATGATTATTTATTTACTACATTTGTAGAGGAAAGCAACAACGAGATGCGTATAGTCAAAACAATGGCTGAAATGAACAAATTGCTATCGAATAAGTTCGGGGTTCAGCAAAAGCCTGTCCCCGATGACTTGGATGAAATTGATCGGAAGAAATTGGGCTCTATGGACTATAAGCTGGAGAAACTTGAGAGAGACAGGTCTGTTTATATTTTTTTGTTTTGTTGCTTGCAAGATTTATGATAAATTTCGACAATCGGATTACCTCGAAAAACGGTTCTTTCGAGTTAATCTTAAAAGATAAACATACTGCCGCGACGATTTTTATGTCATTTAAAGAGGAATCATTCAATCATACATATTTTTTGGTTTCTTAAACCGTTTTCGTAGCGCACTAAACAGAAGCCCTCAAAAATTAATAATATTTTTTTTTCACATTTTCCACAATTTCTTCATAATATACATAACAGCGTGATATTATATAGCCAAACGCCTTCTTTGATAAATGGTCTATCCAACCTAATAAAATTCAATTAAATCCAGTTGTTCTTGAGATTGCCGCGTTTAAACAGACGAACAAACTCCTCAGCTTTTTTCGTTTTTATGGTAATCAAATTTGGTCGAGTACATTTAGCAAAATAGATTGCCAGATCATCTAGTTGGAAATATTAATATCTAATCCTAATATCTATAAGCGATGCCCCACGAGAGAAACTTAAATATTATCTGTGTGTTTATAATTATGCTAATGAGATTAAAGTTATCTGTTGCATTTCAGAAAATTCGTGCTTAAAGTATTGTCGGATGTTTACCTTGACTTATCGAAACATCGCAGTTGCCAGAATCTAGCTGATCACGTGTGCAGAATAACCAGCAAATACCAAAGCTACTATCGTCTTATTGAAGAAGAAACTAAGAATAAAATGTGAGCAGGACACTACCATCAACTACTTTGGTCTTTGACTAGTAAATTTCGCGTTAGGTCGTAATTATAATACGTCAACAAATTTTTTGTAACCGTTAAAAGTTTGTAATTCAAATCTGTACTACCCGCGTAAACTACAATATTTAAAAACTATTTCCTTAGCAGGAAGAAGAGTCGCTATGATTCTATTGGATTTTTCGCTTGATAGGTAAAATCCTACAATATTTACAAGATTCGCTCTCGGCCTATGTAGGCTTTGGATTTGGCATTGTACAGTACAATGATCATTTCTTGCGTCTTTTTGTCAGGTTACGACGCGACCTGAACCGTCAACTGCGCCAGCAGAGGAACCATACAAAATCTGTCACGTACGACACCCATATGATCATTGAAAACCTCAAAAATAGAGTTGATGTAAGTATATAAACCCTAATTCCGTTACCCCTAAGTAAAGCGGAAACTTTTCTCTGTCTATTTCACTGGTTGTCCTTGTTTACAGTTAATCGGAATTTTGTGCTCTGCCCGACTACTATTATATTTCCAACTTATTAAGCTAATATCAAATTATATATATATGTATGGATAGGTCCTGGGTTTCGTATTGACTCTGAATTATTTTTATTAAGGACGCCTCTTTGAACGTGGAGGTACGCAGCCGATATATAGCAAACTGGCAAAACGCTCGCTACGAGCAGAACTCGCAGAAGATTAAGTTCACAGAGTCACCTTCCATTCAGAGCATAGAGTACCACAAACAGAGGACTGAACAAGAACACAGGGTTCATAGTGAAGTTGAACTGTTGATTAGTATTTTTATCAATGTAAGTTTATTGATTGTAAGGAACCATAGGCAATGGAAAGAAAAGTCACACAACAAAACTTAGGAACTCGGGCTTGCACTAAAACTGGATCATGGCGTGTTAATTTACATAAAACACTTGTAATTGTTTGAAACGCGAAATATAAAAGTTAACCGATGTATTTCTAGTGTGTTAGTTTGTTTTAAAACGTTAGTGTTTTATTTAAATACAGACAGTTCTTTTGGCTTGTTTGTATTCATAATCTGGGCCCTTATTCTGCTATCTACAATAACAACATAGATGTTATTACATGTCGCGTGCGTTTTATTTGGTCTTAAATCAGCAGAATCGGGATCATGCCTGTATTCATCTAGCTTAGTACTTATGTGAAAGGCAACAAGATCTAACTGATAAATGTTTTTAGTCCAAGCACTCAATATTACTGAAAGATTGATATATGTTAGTATGTCCTTTTATTTGTTAATACTATAGGATTATTTCACGATCTTTGTGTTGTTTTAGGAAACTTTAGATAAAGTGGAACATTGGATGGTCAAATATGAGAAGGATACAGAAAAAATGGATTTAAAAATACAGATAATGATGAATAATTATGAAAACATACAAAAAAGAAGATTTGCCTTGGAAGAGAAGGTACGATAAAGATCTTTTTAGATTTTTTCACTTTAGCAACTTACCTTCATAGTTTCCTAAGGGTACAAGTGTATTGTTTCCTTTTCTAAAATATAAAGTTGTTTTTAGTTAAAGTCGCAAGCAGAAGAGATAAATAAGTGGGTAGAGTTTAAACAGAAGCGTGAAGAAGTTAGACTTTACCGCGAGAAGATGCACAACGCGGCGGTAACTGTGCAAGCCTGGTGGCGTGGTCTTCTAGTACGGTATGAATTGGGGCCGTACAAACCGAAGAAGCGCCCTCCACCACCAGAAAATAAGAAAAAGAAGAAGTAGTTAATAGATTTTACCTAGTATTTGGTCTTAAATTTTGACGGCGTGTCGCCATCTCTCGGTATAAACAAGAACTACATTCGCTGACTAATTAGTATTTCACAAATTGATTGTGTGGCTGAAAAGAATGGGTCTAACAGTTCCTAAATAAGACTGTTCGTCTTTTTACAAATATACTCGAAGTAGAATGTATAGTGTAAGCGTCTTTTATTTTTAATGTTTTTACTATTTTTGTGTTTGTAAAGGGTTTTTATTTATATTTATTTTTTACTTTTTCGTTTTGTAGTTTTGTTACTAATTTGAGTATAATATAATTTTTAATGATTTAGACTTGTTTAATTATTAAAGATATAGTTTTCACAAAATTAGTTTAATTTTCCCTTCATTGCTATAAAAGTAAAGTTCAAATCGATTTCCTTAGGGCCTGAAACCAGTCCTCGTCTTTGCATTTAGTTAGATAGTATGATCAGATCTGTGTCCTGCCCGGGTGAAAGAATTCATTGCTACGCAAAGCTAAGCAACACAACCCGAGTCTAAAAACCTTTTTTTATTCACTTTTATAATATTATCTATATTACCTACCGTGGTTTGAAATACATATTAATTCCGTTAACATTAAATTAGATTTTTCTTTCGAGCCTTCTTTTAGAATCAGTGTTTTTTTAACTGGCCGAAATATTCTGGGATATAATGACTGACGTTGTCACATAATTTTAAAGGCTTTAAGTGAGTTGGATCCTTGTTATTTGAGCAGAGTTATTAAATATATTTAAATATGCCGCATCCAAGATTTATGAGCTTGGTACAAGAATCCTGGCGCTGCGAGACAGGATATACTAAAAGTGCACATAATTTTGTAAGTCACAATATTTTTACAAGCATATTACTCAATTTCATTTCCGCTGCGCGGGCACAGGGTATAAAATAATTATGTCACAATACTGAGCACGGGTCTCCCACTTTAACCCACCACTCTGATCCATTGCCATTGTCATGGTGACCCTCACGAGGGGGAATGACGAACACGTTTCTGTAGCTTTAGACACACTAATAAGTAAATAATATACGAGCACTTGAGTCACGAGGCACAACATGTAAAAGTTGGTAATGTAGTCCGACAGTGCGTCTTAATAAGGACTTGCTTATTTCACCGGCCACCAAATGTACATTGATAGCTATGTACATTGTTGTCAGTCTGTCCTCTACGAATACCATCAACGAACAATATCGCTCAAAGTAATAGTTGAATGTATCTAATTCCTTTTTATTTGGCGTATTTTCTAGCAAATGGACCAAGAAATGTTGCTTCAAGAGATATCTATGAATGATTTTGAAGTGGAAAACAAAAACCAACTTTTCAGGCAAGTATATTTCATTATGAATTATATTAACTACAAAATTCAATGTAGCGGTATTCTTATAACTAATTTACCAGTTTAAAACGCATAATATAAATATTTTCCTTTTATTACACTACGTGACTAACTACTGACGCTGATTTATTAGTGTTCACATGTACCACAGGTGTCTTAGCGTACAAAATATTTTTTCTTCTTATTATTATAAATTCTTATTGCAGCTTGTCATATCTTCAAGCGTCATTTTTTGCTACTGTTTTAGAAGACACGATAACACAAATGCGCATTCTTGGTTCGTATATTTACACTGCTTTGAAATAAATTCAGTAGTTTGCCTTGAATGGGCACAAAGATATACATAACATATTTTTATAAATAAAGTTAAAAAAAATATTTATATTTGTTAAACTTTTTTGAAAATTATTTTAACTACGGCCCGACGTTTCGGATGCTTTGAGGCAGCCGTGGTCAAACAGAGAGAATAATGTTCAAATGCGTTAACTTATATATTTCGCGTTTTAATCCGTAAAATTGTATTTAAATGTTTATTGTTTTATGAAATATACTTACAGTTGAATGCAACAACGAATTGCGCATTATAAAAACTAACACGGACATGAAGATTCTGCTTCCATTAAAATATGGCGTTGTTCAGCCAAAAGTGACAGACGAACTGGAGTCTATAGATCCTCACGATTTGGGATGTAACGAATATAAGTTGAATAAGTTAGATTCGGACAGGTACGAACTTAACATTATAACTTGATGCTTTTTAAAAAACTTCGATTCAATAGATTTTTTTAATTAAATACTCCCTGTAGTATACGCGAGTAGTACACATTTAAATGAAACACTTTAACGGTTTAAAACGCGATATATTAGTCGAAACGTCGGGCCGAAGTTAAAAATCATTTTCAAATAAGTTTAATTAATATAACGTGTTATAAAACGTTAGTGTTTTTTTTAAAGATTTTCTTTATCCTAAATTTTAACTTAGTTCTCTTATGAAGAGATAACTGCAAATTTTACACTAAAATAACTTATAATTTCTACTCACTACATTTATAAGACTCTGAAATCCACAGACTAAAAGCGAAACGCGATCTTGACAGCTGTTTCGTCTGCAGTACTTTAAGAACTCGTTAGTCCTACCACCCATAGAACGTCCAGATTTACCAGCCGAGGCCAAAAATGTCCCGTTGCGAATTGAACCCACGACCCTTTGGTTACTAGTTACATATTTCTATAGCTGGACGAACGAAGGCAATAATATACCATACATATGTTACTCTTTATAGAAATTACTTAATCGATGTTATAAAAAAGACTTATCTGGACTTGTCACTGCACAATCGTTACGAAGCTTTGGTGGACTTCGTGAATAATTTAGTGGACACTGAATCATACCGCGTCAGAGTTGCCGATGATGAGACTAAAAATAAAAGGTTGGATTTTATACGTAATTTGTAATTAATATGAATGACCTCTTGTCTATTGCGGGTACATTAAGAATTGGTTCCTCATCCCCTCTTTACGCGTAGCTTAAAGAAGCCTTCAAATTTAGACAACAGTAAATTAAGTCGTTAAAAACTTTGTTGTCCTTTGACGCTTATCTCTTTTCAAATATAAGGTGTACTGTCGTTAGGGTTGACTATCCAGAAAAAATAGCTTTTAACTCAGTAGAAGTTTTGTTTTGATTTTATAATACATGCTTTATTATGCATAATATATCTAATACATAATGTAAATTTGAACTTTTTCCAGTTTACGTCACGAATTGAACAAACAGTTGCGCCAACAACGGAACCATATTAAATCAGTTATTTACGATACGGACGCGGTTATAGAGAAATTGAAGAATATAGTCGAAGTAAACACACATTGCATTAATGACGCTTGAGTAAATTTATTGCTCTGTTACGGTTTTCATACGAACAAACTGCATTTAAATGTATTACGCAGTATTGTAAAATTGTAAGATTCTTAGCTATAAGGGAGAGTCTTAAAACAAATGGCAATAAAATGAATCTACAAAAATATATGCCATACCCTATACCGCAGTTGGGAGTTCAGGTGTCCGATAATAGTGTAGAGGCAACCACCGTCGCCATATACCAAACGTAAAAGTAGTTTCTTAAATGGCTGATAATGGTGATGTTTTACAAACGGGATATATATATATATTTAGGACGCAGCGCTCAATGCAGAAATAGAGAGCCGTTACATTGACAATTGGCAACGTGCTAGAAGTGAACAGCATGTCCAGACCATCGCCGATAAGGAGGAGAGTCCGACACATACTATCGAGCATTACAAGCAAAGGGCAGACCACGAGCAGAGAGTTCACACTGAAGTGGAATTGTTGATTAATATTATTATAAATGTTAGTATTTGTGTCACAAATATCCTCCTTGGCCGTATGATTACGTGGGTTCGAACCCTGAAGCGACCATAAATATTTTCTGTTGGGCAGAGCACAAAACTTAATCCACTACTTGAGGATGAAAATCTATCGGTCGACACAGAATTGTTGTGCCATTGCGGGGTTTCCCTTCGTAGGGCACACGTCGTCTAGATATACGTAGTCTACGTTAAAGTCACAGAAGAAAAATATGTTTTTGTGCTAGAATCTATGAAACTTAGAGACTTTTAAATAAAGGTATTGTTAAACTACACTTTAACGGTTTAAAACGCGATATATTAGTTAAACTACAATAATGTGTATTACTCGCGTAAACTATACAGTATTTAAAGATATTGTTATTTAATTTTCAGGAAACATTG
Organism: Leptosia nina; assembly: GCA_963661955.1. Lineage (NCBI taxonomy): Eukaryota > Metazoa > Arthropoda > Insecta > Lepidoptera > Pieridae > Leptosia > Leptosia nina. Next base: position 191,121 of record CAVLEF010000105.1, on the reverse strand, counting down.
CAAAAAGTCGAAGATTGGATGAACAAGTACGACAAAGACATGGAGCACATAGACCTTAAAATACAGATTAAGAAAAACGAATATCAAAATGAGTATGACCGGCGTGTAGGCCTAGAAGAGACGGTAACCATTTTTCTTTTTCTTTCCCTCATACAAATATTACACATTTATTCAACGTCTTTAATTGCTCAACGTTTTTAAAGTTTTCCAATATTCCACTAAAATTAGAGAAATAGTATCCTATAATTCTGCCTCAAATAAACTGTATTAGTCAATATTATTTATCTCTTTCAGATTGAGACTCACGACAAAGAAATGAAAGATTGGAATCACTTCAAGGAAGAACGCGAGAAGGCGCGATTGTACCGCGAGAAGATGACGAAATCAGCTATTACAGTGCAGGCTTGGTGGAGAGGCTTGCTAGTACGTCGTGAACTAGGTCCCTATAAGGTTGCCAAGAAGCCGAAGGGTGGGGCGAAGAAAAAGTAATTTAAATACGTGAGATAGTCTTCAGCAAATCCACACAGATGAAATACTTATGAAACAAAGATTAAATTTTAGAAGTACATATTTACTTTTATTATTTAGAATATCTTATTTTTAAGGTTTCGAGACATTTTTAAGAATGTTTAGATATTGTATTCGAAATAAAATTACAATAATTAAATAATTCATTGCGATGTGATTTTTTTTTAACGGAAACCGTTTAGTCAAATTGAATTCGTTAATGTTTTGAGGGATTGCAATATTAATTTGGTCAGTATTCTCTTTCTTTAGCAGATGATACTACCGCAGACTAAAGCGTTTAAATAATTGAAATTAGTCTATGGTATCTATCTAAGTTCTATAGTCTATGGTCTTGTGCAATATACTGTGTTACCAACAACAGCTTTTTGCTACTTATGGTTTTTTGTCAATTCCTTAATTGAAAATGCTATGGTATGCTATTAAAGTAAATAACTTATTTTATAAAACTGCCAATGTAGATATATTCAAATGAATAAGGCAAAAATAAAAACCAAATCGAGATATGAAACTGGTTTTATGCAAATTGTATTTTACTAAAAAAATTTGAAGTTGCTGACATTAATGGTAAAATGTATTTAGCAATGGCAACACCTGTCGTTGCCTTGTTATAAAAAATTATCAGTTGTCGTTGTCGTTGTAATTGTATTGAAAATTGTAAACTGAAATTTTGGAAGACGTGTTGATATTTAATAGTGATTTGTACATAAATTTGTGAAGTGAAGTTATTGTGTGGCGCCCTTGAGGAGTGTTAAACAAAATGAAGACCAAAACCGACAAAAACAAGAATGGCGAAAATGAAACTGAGGTATGTTTGATGTTCAAATATTCCAGAATTGTTCCAATTAAACATATTGTTATGAACTTCTCTCGGTTAATCTGTAGGAAATGTACTTTTTATTGCGTGTTGGTATTTTGATTTACAGCAAATCGTGTAGGTTGTGAGTTGTGATGTAATTAAAATTTCATTCATAAATTAGACCACCTATCACAGTACACGTCTGCTATCGTACGCCATAATATGACCTAAACAAAAACATTGAGGCGTGATTTTTATTTTAAGTTTTAAACGGTCCTACACCCTGAAATATACACACAAACAATTATGGTATTCTTCAGTGATTACAAATTGTATCAACATAGATCTTATCTAACAAGTACAATGTATATCAAAAAATTCATGTTTCCTTACTTTTTACTACTCAGCTCACTAATAAACTAATCTATATTTAAGAGGCCAATGCATTAGTTCATCTATAAAAAAGCCATTAACGGTCAAAACTAAATGCTTGTAAAAACAACACATGAAGAATAAGTTAGTATTTTCATGTTTCTTATTATATTTAGATTAATAACTTCTTATAAGATTCTTCCTCTATTATAATTGTCAAAAATCGCTTATGATATTAATATGAAAGTAAAAGTACACACTATCATTTTATTAGTTCATGTATAATTTTGCCTTTCAACTCAACAGAAAATAATCCATGCAGCACCAAAATAAATTTAGTCTATGCTTCTTAGCTTCAATGAAGAGTCGTAGTATAGAATGGCAAATGGACATGTATGTAAAAAATAGATATATTTCCTTATACATACTACTACATTTACCGTCAAAGCTGGTGTACTTTTTTGTTTGCTAAAATTAAGTTGTCATAAAGAAAATTTAAGGAAATCTTCATAGAAACACCAGTGTTCAAGTAGTAATTTATGCTACTTAGTTAATTACGGTAAGAAAGACATAGCAAAATGAGTGTGTAATTAATAATTTGATGGTTATTCTGATTGCTTGGACTTGTGTCTTCCGAGGTTATATACTAACCACCTCAATACTAACTTTGCTATTAAGTGTTGGTTGGAATAAAAACTTACTAAAGGAGAGAGTAAGCTCAAATTATATTTCTTAATCTTCTAAATTCTTCTTTCTTAAATTTTAAAATGAGTTTTATAAAACCATCTTAAAATATCTTTAAGTTTAAATTAGAGCCTTTCTCCCCCTAAATATGAATAACTATGATATAAAACATTTTCTAGTATGAAATAAATGTTGTTCTATATTACCTAACAATTTACTAACTATAATAATTTAGTAACAGTTTGCATTTAAAAATGCACATTAACATTTAAATTGAATACTTAAATGATTAGAAAAGTGAAATTTTCATGCAAATGAATGAAATGTTTCGCATATCATAATTTGTTTACATTAATCTCAATGAAACGGAGAGACGCAAACAATAATGTAGCATATTGTGGTATAATAAAGTTAAATGTGGCGTAAACAAAACGACACGTGATGTTTATCATTAGGTGTGGATTTGGCACCAATCTCTATTTTGATACAGTTGATGTTTGACGGCCGCTTTAGTTGCCTCCTCGCGCCAATCCGTTGTTTAAATAATACAAAAAGTGCAGTGCTATTTTTAAGATTGCCGGCGAATGAGTTATTTTTAATTTCAAAAGTAATTATCACCTATAGCGATTATGCATAAATTTATTGTTCGTTGTGCTACATACAATCTATCTCAATTGTATTGATAATTAAATAATTACAATTAAAATCATTAAATTGCATTTAATCTGCATCTCTTTATGTTTCTAAACTGGTTGCAGATAGACTATTGTTATCTTGACAATGTGTCCCTGTCCAATCCCTGAACAAACATTAAATCTGTCATTTAAAATTATTATATCATTAGGTAGTTTTGTGAAATAAATGGTTACACATGTTAACTGACATTGCGTTAAGTATGAGGGCTCCTGAGTTCGAAACCTGAGGAAACAATATATTGTATTAGAAGGGCAGGACAAGTCTAATCAACTACTTGCCTGAAAAGAAAACTGATTCATGCCCCCCAGACAGAAAAGGGATTTCACTACTAGTGTTGTGTTTCTACTATTGTAAAAAGTATGATGTTACTAGTAAACACCAATTATTTTCTCAAGTGTAGACATATTATATGGCCTATTGGTTGGACTGGTATGTTTATCATATTTTTGGGAGTTATTGGCCAGAAAATGACTGTCCTTCAATCAACCAGCCAACTTTCTATTCACCCTTAGCTTGTTCAGCCAAAAAGTGCTATATATTGCATGTACATACAGCATTTTGTACCTATTTCAGAATTTGTTTTGAATAATTGCCTTGTTTCTGCGTTGTTTTATCGTTGTGTAATAATTTTTATTATGTTACGCGATTATACTAAGACATGATTATTACAAGACAAACATTAATTTAAATAGAGACGTCTTAAGCGGTTTCGTTAAAATGTTGTCTACACATTAAATCCTTAAACGGTTAAAACTCGACATTTTTAAGTGATGTTAAATGTATATTATTCTACTTTTACGACGATGTGGCTAAAGCGCACTAAAATCAATTGAGTTGTCTTCAAGATGACGATAATTAGCAAATCATTAGTACTCTTTTAGACAGCGCCGCGTTACGTAATCAAATAAGATTTTCTTTTGTTTCAAAACGACTGTTATTTCGCTATGCTACTCCTTGTCGTAAGCTTCTAGATAAAAACTAAATTATATTAGCTCATTAGTAATTACCTAGTGAAATGAACTAGTATAACCACGGTTAATAAATGTTTTCGTGTATAATTTAAAAACATGACATTTGCATGAATTTTAATTCCGGTGAAAGTTGCAATATATGACGAAGATCTTAACGAAAGGTTGTTTAAGCGAAGCGCCTTTAATTATACGTAAAAATAATATTTAATAACTTTTCTTAGGCTGGGGCCTCTATAGCTCCATTGGTAAGGGTTAGCGTGAAATTTGTGTTCGAAACCCGGGAAAACATAAGTGTTTTTTTGATTAGACAAGGCACATTATTTTTTTCATCATACTTATTACAATCAGCATCGCTAAAAAATGTTATCAGACTCGTTTCTTTAGGCTTTGTTTATCTCATTTCTGTCAAGCAAAGTTTGTTTGAACATTAGTGTGTTCTTAGCATTATTTGCTGAAAAATAAGACGCACTTTGGTTTTGTACGCGTGTCGTATATCTATCTAATGTAACTCGTAGTAGTAAGTAGAGTTAGTTCTCAGTTCGAACCCTAATAATGGTTGTTAGTTAAACCTTGCCACAGCCAATTATTTATTCTATTCAAAGTAGGGTTCGCAAGATCCTTGTACTTGTTGGTACTTTTATTAATGATTGAAAATTCGAGGGGACAAATTCGAACTGCAGGGCGCCATCGGCAATTATTATTAAAAAATAATTATTACGGAAGTTTGTTACACAAGGAATAATAAAAAATAAGATTTTTTATTATTAATGCCTCTACTCTGTAATTGTCCTAAGCATGACGAGAAACGACATTGGTCTCCCTTTCTCGATCAGAAAGGACCTGGGTTAAGCATGTCACAGGAGGAATACAAGGGCTGATGTTGACGTTATTTAAGATAAATGCATTCGCAAATTCTATACAAACAGTGAAAATTTATTAAAGGTGCGGTTAGCTATAAAGCTGATCATCCGAACTTGTTTATTCAAGTGGATGAACTGAATAAATACCCTAAATTTTTTCCAAAAAAATTCAATAAAACAAATTTTCGAGATTAGTTAGGAAATTTAAACATTTTTGACTTTCAACGTGGAACTTCTCAAACAATGCACCGATGATTCTCAGTCTAACTATTTCAAAGCAAGCTCGGTATTCTGTAGCCAGGCTTGACCCTCGTAGACGCAAAGTCAAATTGAGAAATTCCTGCATGCTTCCAAAGACATGTTTGTGCCAAATGTGGGTATATTCAAACTATTTATAGACCACACGTACCGCGTAAAAATGTCTGCCTACTATACCGTTACACCGCGCAACTGTTATAGATACGTTTTCGTAAAACATATTTTTTATGTATTCTTCGGTCTTCGTAGGTATGGCAAATTTTCAATACTAACAATCGTTTGAATACAGTTGACATTAGTCCACAGTACCAGCGACTACGGTCGTGTTTGTTTTCGCGTACGATACCTAGCACTGTGTTCCGGCAGGCACCGCCTAACCCGTTCCCAACCTCATTTCGGAATCTAGGTCTGTCTTTATATCCGCGAGAGTGCCCTCTTACCCTTGTATATTTTGGCCTCGGGTAATTAGCTTCTGCACATATTTTATACGCCGGTTAAAAATAAACGTCGATTTTCTAGCTGGCTAACTTTCAAAGACTTCCGAAAGTATACGGGGAAAAGTTAAGGAGTTTATCCTCATTTTAATTCTTTTGGCTGAAGAAAGTTTTATAAACTTAGAATCCACACAAGTGGTACTTTATCTAACTTTTCGATGACTTGCTCCTGCTTCTAATATTAGATATGTATTTTAAAAACAGCATAAGTTTTTAATTACGCCTATGCGCAGATAGCCAAATAAAATTTTTCCATCTTGCTTTCTTGTTGTGGTTTTTTTATAAAAACTTATTTGTATTATCTTATGCGAAACGAATAGATGTCTTGTCGTTAAATATAGACAATACAATAACAACTGCGTTCTCAATGAATTTACCCGATGTACTCGTTCAGTATCAAATAGGTAGCAACCTTGGCGTAATTTTGCGATTTTCCACACGCGAGCGTAGAGCTGAAATCAATTTCACATACCTGCTTATATACCGAACTAAATTGTTACTTGATAACGCATTCTTCCAACGTTTGTCAGAAATTACAACAACTGGAACAGTTTTTATTTCAATAAATTCTATGTGATTATTTATTTTTAACATGCTCTACGTAACATATTTAAATGTAGTTTTTTCACCAGTATTTAAATGACGCTTACCAATCGGTTAATTCCTTATTTAACCAGAACCATTCTGGTAAACGTTACAGCAGCCACTTCTCTCTTAACATCGTTTCATCCATTCCCTTCTTTTGAGTACCATTTTGTCAGTAGCTAATTTGAATAAAATGAATCGTGTTTTTATCGTTTAGGTAGAATTTTAAAATAGTTAAATACGAAAAGATCAATGTTTCAATTCAGTGCATTCCTCGCATTTTTGTTAGCTATTATTGTGTTAATAGAATCGGCGATCACACATTCCCATCGAGTGTAAATTTAAAAATAACTCACCGCATCTGCGCATAATAATGTCTTATCGCACATTTGCAGAGCTTTAGCGCTGTCAGAATTCGGAATCCATTGTAATTTTTAGTTATGTACAAACACGCTCCGGCAGATAATTTAACGACGCCGAATTATAATTTTAGCATAACGCCCGGCTAATGATGTCAGCGTCGCGTGCTGTAAATTTCGTGATGATGCAGCTTGGCTGCGGACGGCGAAGATTGATTCCCTCAGATTATGTTGTTCTTGTCAGATTGTATTGGATCGTCGCGATGAGAGTGACATGTCCACGGTGGACACTTTCTCGCGGTCTGTTTGCGCGTGCGCCGATTTTGAACTCGGGGGTTTAAATTCCAGTTGAATATTGCAAATTAGGCGCAACAATGTCGAGCTAGGATTTTTTATCCGCTATGTTAGTTTAATTATAACCTTCTTCAACGTCTCAATGCTGGACGTAGCATCAACGTAGCATAGGATGCGAAAGGCATACATTAGGATTGTTTAAGCTAGACCTACTGTTTGACACTGTTTCAGTGCAAGGTAACCAGAACCGTCGAATATAAATAGCATCCTAAATATACTAGGTTTAAATTGACATAATTTAAAGGTTGGAACATACAACGTTATACGCTTAGTGAAAGTTCTTCGAAAAGTGATAGTTTTGTGACCAAATAATCGGAATGAGGAAATGCAAAGTGTGAATAGATAGCGGTGTGTATGGATAAGTGGTTATTGGGAGATAACATCGGTGCTGTATTGAAAATGCTCGCGTCGGCGGCATCGGCTAATATCACGAGGAACTCCTTGTCCACCATGTTCCAAGCGCGACGTTCCGTTGACCGACCGCTAGTTATGGTGAGTTACATAATGATAAGCTATTTTTTCAGTTGCACATCACACCATGTCCATTCAATAAAGGAATGTCAAGTATCGTACTCGTTGATCCAATGATAATGTATGCCATATAATCAACGGGTCGTCAGTGCTTTTCCTTGCTCTTAAACTGAACATATTTGACTTCGTGTAGATCTGAATTATAATGGGTATTAGGAATCCCAAAAAAAACATCCAAAAAAGCAGGAGCAAAGGATTTCTGTGGTTCAGTTTCAGTCTGTAGATTTTTGATTACCTAAAGCTAAAATGGATTAGCGGAGACTGTTGACAATAATAAAGGAATTTGAGCTCTTTGTTTTCATAAAAAACATATTAAAAACTGATGATAATAACTTAAACCTAAGTGGCGTGTCTTTCGTTACTGTCCAATTGTTTCTAACTAGCGGGCTTGTGGTTAAAATTCTCATCCTAAACTGTTATAATAATAAAACAAACCATTGCATCCTTACTTACTGATTTCCTAACTATTGGTTTAGCACGAGATGGATCAGATGTACGCGTAAAAGACGGCGACAGAAATGCTCAGTGTGAGTTTGATCAGTCGCTCTTTGTGCTGTGACAACGTTGGCATTTTTCATGAATTCCCTTTCAGCTGCGACGACCCAAATTGTGCGCAGTGCGAGTTTTATAGGATGTTATGAAAACTTTAGCTTTGGGGTCACCGCGCCAGTTCTGCAGTTTTCTCATATAAATTCCAAACTTCTAAGGGGCGCCGCATGCGTTTGTTGATAACACAGCTGGTTGCTGTTGCTAATATAATGTACCCGCAAAAGAAAAATAGTTTTTCAATCTATCCCTATGCCAGAATAGCTTCCCTTTTTGTTTTAAACATATCTTATTCATTAGAATCAGAGCCATAATGATAAACCATACAATAGTGCTATGCGCATCGGTTTCTTAAGACGTCTATCGCCAGATGACACATATGGACAAATTTTAGGTTTTAATCCATGCCGGTTTCAAAACGATATTTTAAAAAACAAGCGCATGTCAAAATATTAAGGTAAATATTTAAGTGCCTACTCGAGAATCGAACTGCCTCGAACCAGGTACAATGTGCGTATACATAAAACAGTATATTCTCAACCTCTATATTGCCCATATGTAATGCCTCTTATAATCGATAGAGGAGACATAACAGTACCGACAGCAACTAAATTATTCACGAGAGAGACATCATCGTCGGTCGTGTCAAATTTGCATTCCTCAGGGAATGATAAAAGTATTGCGATTTTACCGTTACGGAATATATTCGAAAGTCGCTCTCGGAGACGTTGCCGTGACCGAATGCGAAAGGACGGGTTAGGTTTTTTCTCAGATCGAGGATTTACGTATGACTAGATGCGCCTGGGCTGCAATGAATAGTTTTAAATTATAGTTAGTTATTTAACTATAATACAATGATGGGTTATAACAATAATTTTGTTTTTACTTAAAGGAGAACAGTCGTTAAATTTTCGTTTACTCACTTCTTTCAAATTCTTTCGCAGTGAATGTATTTTTACTAAATTAAAGAAAACCAGTATTGACTTTCACTCTACTGCAAGTAGTTTGTATATGTTAACGATATATTGCGACCAATAAATCATTTTTCATTGGTCTTTGAAGAAAACCTACCTGTATTACTTACAAGTTACACCAAAGCAATAATCTATGAATACGCACAACAATCATTTTAGCACGCTACTACAATATTTCACGCATTCTAAATGACTGTTCTGTTATGGTTTACACTAGAGAACATGTACAGTTGTTTCTGTATACAGAAAGGTAACTTTACGGCCAAGACGTATTTGGTGCAAACAGCGTACGTACTTGAATAAACAACAATTCGCGTATAATATAAAATAGTATGTACGCAGATCGACTAAGTATTATATGTACAGGCAAGTAGTTCATCATTATTGAATGAACAATTTATTATTTCCCTTCGATTCGAACCCAGAACCTCGCAATGGTAAGCAATACGTTTAGTCATTGAGCTACGTATAATATAAATGCATATATATTTCATTTATTAATCATTTATAAAAGGGGGGGGGGGGGGGGGGGGGGGGGGGGGGGGGGGGGGGGGGGGGGGGGGGAAAAAAAAAAAAAAAAAAAAAAAAAAAAAAAAAAAAAAAAAAAAAAAAAAAAAAAAAAAAAAAAAAAAAAAAAAAAAAAAAAAAAAAAAAAAAAAAAGAGAAAAGGGGGGGGGGGGGGGGGGGGGGGGGGGGGGGGGGGGGGAGGGGGGGGGGGGGGGGGGGGGGGGGGGAAAAAAAAAAAAAAAAAAAAAAAGGGGAAAAAAAAAAAAAAAAAGGGGGGGGGGGGCCAAAAAAAAAGAAAGGAAAAAAACAAAATTTTTGGTTTCCACTCAAGGTAAAATCTTACTTACCTTATTTTTAATTTATATAAACTATGGCCTGACCTTTCTGAGTAATAAAAGTTAAAAAAAAACACGTTTTACGGGTTCAAACGCGAAATGTATTAGTAAAACTTACTTACAAATTATTATAACTATGGCTCGATGTTTTAAGTGTACCGTTAAAAGTTTTTTATTTAAATATGTACAACTTACGTAAGCTACAGACAGTATTTAATATAATATATACGTGCATTTAATTTTTGTAACACCAGGATTTACTTACTCAATCTAGATAAATCTCGAACACCTTAATGGTTATCTGAAGTCGTTATAGGCCTTGAAAACCGCATCGAACCTGCGCCGTCTAGTAGTTTATTTGCATTAGGTCATTATGTATATTTGCTGTACGTTTCGCTTGTGTGCTGACTCCACAGTTCAATATAATTAAAATAATATTTTATCGTTGTTGAAAAATAAGTTTAGTGCTAAATTATATTACCATACTGCTTCCTAAGTGAAAGATTACAATTTATAAAGAAAAATGTAAGTTATTATATTTTGTTTGTTTCGGCTAAATTTCAGGTTGCCTGGAAGAGATCGCTTGTTAGCGATAAGACCGCCCGTTGCCCCCGTTCTAGCTTATAATTTTATCCGTATTATCAATTTTTTGGATTAATTTCAGATCATCTTCCTCCTAGATTCAAATCTTGGAGGAAGATGATCTTTATATCTTCTATTGTCTATTATAGGGTACGTTGTAGGCACACGTAATATAATTAAAATACGTATTAATCCCTACTATATCGAAAGATTCGTGTAATTGCGGTGTCGCAACCTCGGCCTGACCGCAAACGTATTAATTTCCCATCTACGCTAGTGTCAATTGCTCAGCAGCAGTATGGTGTATCCTTGCCATTGCATTTTGTCGGTAAAACCAACTTATGAAATAATCGAGTAGGTATTTGTAGATTTTTTATTACTAGGTATGGCGAGTAAGGATTTGTCGAGGGATTTATGATAATAGTCTATTTTATTCCAATGTGAATAAAATAAATAATTTATTCATTTACGAAATAGCAATCACCATCTTGCTCAAATCGTTTATTGATCAAAATCTATACTAATGTATAAAGCTTTGAGCTGAAGAGTTTGATTGGTTTGTACGTTTGAACGCGCTAATCTTAGCAACTACTGGTTCGAATTGAAAAGTTATTAGTCAGAGTATTAATAAAGAAAGGTTATAAAAAATCCTATGTCTAATAGGAGCGAAGAAATACCGGGACATGCGGAAAAAAAGGGAAAAATATTCATCTTTGTAGCTCACCGATGCGTACCCTGCGAAAACGGTTCAAGATAGCCAAATAATAATATTAACGGAATGTTTATCCCAAAATGATTTAAAACTATGTGATATTGTATCTTTTAAGATTAACTTGCAAGAACGACGGGACCACCGACGACATTAGTAACTGCTTAAATTTATAAAGATAAAGAGGAGTTCGCAATAGCAAATATGATGCCCAAAGTAAATATTCTACGGACGAAGTCCCGATAACTATCTTTAAAATTGTTACACTTAACAGATTTTAACATGTGTAGAACTCTAAAACATATTTACTACAATAATATATTTTTGTTAGCTGTATTGTTAAATATTTGAGATGAAACGGATATTCGGTATCCAGCCTATCCGGCTCAAATTAAAAACCTGGTCGAATACCGATAAATATCCGGCCGGATACTGTATTGACAAAAAATACGACATAAAGATTATAGGTCCAAAAAACTTAAACAGCACCGACGGCAAATTATGCTGTATGTGTCATATGTATGTTTATATATACTCATACTCTAACTAGAAGGATTAGAAGTTAAAGATTTCTACTACTAATATCGGTGGGATATTCGGCTTCAAAATTGGTCGAATTATTCGGTATCTGATATATATATATATTTTTTTAACGAGATGCAACGTCGTTTGGCTCCTTGATTTTGCAGAGAAATTGCGAGATGTTAGTGACATGAGGTCATATGTCGTAGAAGTCGGTCAAAGTGGGTGCTTCGTAAACGGTGGTACAGGCCGAAAGCAGTAGAAGCGTTGCCATTCAAAGATGGCCGTCAAGCGGTCGAGACGCAGAGAATTCTTGATGGATTTCTAAAAATAGACATCAATTTATTCCATTCCGATCATTCCCGGAGACGCAATGAGATATGGATAACATAAGGAAGCGCGATTTTATGCCTCTTTGTTTTTAGAGGTGTGCTTGTTGATTTTTTTAAATTGGTCGGTCTTTTAAATAGTTCGCTTAAGATTTTATTCGCCGTCTTCGAAGGCTACCTTGCATTGCGTTAAGCGCGTAAGTAAAGCCCTGGGCTCATTTCCAATGATCTACCCAATTCTTTTGTTTAAATAAAACTGTTTTGTACTGTTTTAAAAGTAAAACTTACAATTAATTTTAAATGTCTACTCGCGTAAACTACAGACAGAACATTTTTTTTTGTTTAGCTTTTAAATTACAGAACTGACCACAGTTTTGTTTTAAGAATAATGAAAACGCGTTTAATAGTGTTCTAATTTAGTTCTATCAATTTAAGAAGAGACTTTTCTCTCGCTTTTAAGTCGTTGCTTCTATTATATTCTAGATGCAGTTAATCGTTTACTTCAAGCGTTCAGTTCAATGCGAAGAATGCAATGAAGATGCGCCGTTTTGCGCGCGCTAGCTCCGGCCTCAAATCCGTTTAGAATGAGTTAACGGAATTTCCCAAGCTATAAAAAGTGAAATTAGCACTATCCCAAAGGGTGCTTCCAGCTCTGTTATTGACATTGAATCCAACACCCACGTGCATCTGCTGACCTAGTTGCGGTATCTTGGCATCGGTCCCAGATATGATTGGGTTTGATTCGCTGATAAATTGCTTGAAAGGATGTCGGTGCTCCGTACAAAGGGGTTACAATCAGTTAAGTGGGAGACCTAGCTTTGATAATGATAGCTATCGTGAACATTATATGCAGGGCTAGAACAAAGATCGTAATTTATATCTACAATAGAGACATACCGTATGGGGACTATAGAAAAGTTAAGAAAATTTCTTATTAGTAACGGTCATTATTTTACTTGTTCAGTCAGTCAGTCAGTTTGAAACATATGTCAAGTGGAAAAATACCCCAACATAGAAAGTAACGTAAAAGTCAAAAGTTAATTTTGGACGGGCTGGTCGGTCTAATGGTAGCAATGTATGACTAACAAACGGCGGGTCACGAGTAGATCCCCATCGGGTCCAACATGGTTTTAATCAACTTATATGCACGAGACATGTCGGACCTCGTCTGGAAATCTGAACATTTAATTAGTAGTAGAAAGCTTCAAATTCCGCCCGAGTCACGACCTTCCACAAATGAAAAAGCCGTGTAATCTTATTTCGGTTTCAGTCTGTCAAATATTCAAATCCAAAGAGGTCAGCAGTGCATCTAGTTTAGATGTTACATGGCTATCTCATCTTCCATTAAGTAAACCTCACGCTTGTCTGTTCTTCTGTATCTCTGGTACAAAATATAATCTTCACGTCTATATTATATGCCGTGTTGTGTGATGTGTCGCTGTGTCTATAGAGGCGACACTTATCTGGCATTTTTCTTCAAACTATTTAGTCCTTAACCAACGATCCTGTTTATAAATGAGCGTAAATTATGTTAAGTAATGTTGAAACAGTGCGACTTCACGCGAGAATTAAACGCCTTTGTGTCAAATAAGGAAAAGAGTCGCGAATGTTTATCGTTTAAGTTATCACTTCCTTTTTCATCTACGTGTTAATTGATTCCGTATGATCGCTGTATCATTGTTATTCTGTTATATTCCGGTTAGAATTTGCTTCAAGAGCAAAGTCTTTTAGAGTAATGAGTAATACCTACTTGTTATTGACTATTCTGTGAACTCCAGATAAGAAAAAAATATACAAAATTTTTTCACAAAAACTATGAACTAAATTAACTTTGATTACTTAGACAAACTACTTATATATAAGTACTAAGTAACTACAGACAGTTTATGCGAGTAGTACACATTTTAATAAAACACTTAATGGTTCGAAACGCTGTGTTTTAACTGTGGCTTTAATAATAATACGTATCAATTTCAATCCAACGTTTGATATGCTTTGCAGCAGCCCTGCCCAGTGACCACGGCTTTACATTGCGTCTTTTACAGGTGTTTTATTTAAACCTAGCATTTACTATGTATGTATGGCTTAATCCTATTTTATAACAAACACACATACATCTAACATATCTTAATATTTAATTTGAATTACAAATGTTGTAATGTATCTTTCCAGAACCGTACAGAGAAACAGTCCCTCGCAAATCGCCCTCCGCCCCCGGCTACGATAGTCCCTCGCGCCGCAGATGGCCCCCGCCCCGTCGGATGGAACGGGCAGCCCAAGAGGCACGGGTCCAGCAGGTTCAACGTTCAGAATCACAATCAGGAGCTGGTCAAATTGCCCTCGATCAAAGGTAAATCTTTAATTCTAATTTCGAGCGCTTGTGGAACGTTGAGACTTGAATGCTAAAAAGTAAAAAGTAAAAAAAAGTTTAAGTTTAAGTTTTTTTTCGTATTTTTATATTTTATGGTTACTGCAAGGAATCATTTACTATTTGGTTTAGTTTATATACTGTAAGTGTTACCTACCATGATACAAGATTTTACAGACACTACCTCAATAATAGTTTAGTGTGAGACATTTTTAACCCATAATTGTAACTTATTTACATTTCTACATTATCCAGTATGAAGTCTGTTAAAATATGCAAAGAATTACAACGAAATCTTCAGTGTTGTCGTCACAAGTGAATTAATTATACAGATAAAAACATATTCGAAATCAGTTCGTTGAACTATTAATAGCTTTAGTAATTTTTTTTGCAAATTAAATATTTCTTAATATCATTTTGATAACAAACCTCTTCATTATAACCTATTGGGGTTCTCTCATATGATTATTAAAGAGATTTACCTCGTCGCTTTAGTAATTATAACCGAAGGAGACGAGTTTATGTGCTTTCGAGAAACGTTAAAATATCTTACATTCCTTACGAGCCGGATTTCGACCAGGTGAACTTATATTAATACGAGAATCGGCCTGCTGGACCTTTTGAGTACTAGGCACTAGATCTACGTAGCATTTGTCGAAATTGTTGTAAATCTATGCAAGAGAATCTCGCTAAATGAAATATCTTGCAAACACATCCGATGCAGTTGTAAATAAACAAGTCCGAATGAATTCAGAGAGAAAATTAATTAGAATTTCATAGCGATGCCTCAACAAAAGGCTGTGGTTTAATTATCTCTGAAACTAGTACGAGTCTTATCAAACGTAAATTCATCTTCCTGTTTACGTCTGGTACTAGATCTTTTATTAACTACGTTAGTAAATAAATGGAGTTTTTTTATATTACATAATTAGTATGCAAAAGATGCAATACTATATATCTTTAATTAAACTAGGAAAAATACTGATTACTGCTAATTTAGATGTTTAATAGCGATGTATTTTTGTATTAAAAATCTAGTCCATGTCCATCTTTATCGGTTACGTTGCGTAGTTGCGTTCGTCACATAATTTCGATGAATATCGATCTAGTTGTTTCGGCGTGTATACAAGTGCATACGGCCGTAATACCACGCTTCTATCGCATCTGGTTCGCAATTCTGTTCCTTTATATCATGTTATTAAACCAAATGATAGATTATAAATATAAAAATAAATACGACACGATCAGGACTTGTACCGGCGTCCACAGCGATCCACGCTGTTGCCTAACCAATTGAGCTACCGTGTCCTAATGATAGCCTAAGCGAGAGTTTGTTTTATGACATTTTTTTTTAAACTCGGCCCTACCGGCAGAGAATAGGTACGCTGTTCGTGGGTTCGAGTCGTGCCCCAAAAATTTAAATTGAAAAATACATTTTGAATCGGTCTAAGTTCTGTTTTGGTATATGAAAATCATAAAGATTCAAGTGCCGAATGCGTTTGAACGTGGGGAATAGAGGCGAGACAAACTGCAAGTGTCTACCTAGGCCCTAGACGTTTTCCAATAGCGCCGTTTCGCAAAGTGGCGCGCGTTCCGGCTTTTCGCTCGGCATCCTCCCCTTTGTGCCTAGTTCCGCTTCCTGTGACGCAAAGCACTTTCAATATAACGTTTTACATCTCACAGACTGATTGAAAGGCGAACGTGTACGTTTATTGATTGAGTATAACGGGGTTTTTTTAATGATAGGGGAGGACAGACAAGCGATATATCCCAGCCTATAGCGTATGAACCGGATGTGCTGTTGACCTATTTTGGCTTTGGATATTTGGAAATCACAAACTGAAACGCGATTAGGCTTCACGGCTTTTTCGTCTGTCTCAGTGGTTCGTGACGCGGACGGAATTTCTACTAACCATCCATTTAATATCCAGATTTCCAGACAAAGTCCTACATGTTTCAAAAAAATAAAAAATGGAGATCGACCCACGACCTGGTTATTAGGCGTACGTTGCTACGATAAGACCAACGAGCAAATCTATAATATACTAATATTATAAAAAGATTTGTATTTTTGTATGTAACGGATAAACTCAAAAAGTACTAGACCGATTATAATTATTCTTTTTTCATTAGAAAGCTACATTATCACTGAGTAACATAGGCTATATTTAGTACTTGATTACTATAGGCATCTATAGAAATTCTTACTAAAACCAGCGGAAGGCGTAAAAAAATTAGCCGTAAAATGTGTTTCTTCGCATACACTGCGAAAACTATTAATGATAGGACAAAAAAATGTTCGACAATATTATAGAATGTATCAATATCTACAAAAAACATCACGAGAGCATATGTCTAAGTATTGTAGTTACGTCGCTATAACTACTTTTTTACAATTAACAAATTGATAGAAATGCCGATCAAAATCAGACCGTGTTATCCATACCATTTATAATTTTTTTTATAAAGACTGTCTCAATACCTGATGATTACTTTTTAAATTATTGAAATCGGACATGCCATTCAAAAGATAAAAATAAAAATACATGTATTTTTATTTTTATTTCAGGCATGTAATTTTATTCTGGATTTGTATGTGATACGTCTTTTTATTATATATGTTTTATGTGTAGTCGGGTTATAAAAAGTGAAATTCCGTTTCTTCACCTGGGGCATGAGGTATTCGCAATTCCGACTAAATCACAGATGAAGTCCAAATCTTCGGTTCTGTCTCAGTCTGTAGATTTCCGAATGTCTTATTATTACTAATCACATTTATAATCTTAATAATATTAGGATCTACTGTGTTAAATATAGTTCAATAGTGTTTGATATATCAACTGTATTTTTATAGAATAGTTCTGACATCTTACGTGATCAATACAAGCCGCAACCCCTTCAAACTCGGATTAGGGTAACCAATTTCTGCATGAAACCCTGCGCTCGTGATTGTGCATACATTATTTGGTTTAAGCAGAATCGTTGCGTAAGCCGCTGACTACGAGAGCAAATTAAATCTTCTTTGGTAATCTTTGCCCTTACTTTCTTTCAGGACGTGGTATTAAAATAGAGTTTTCTGAAACACGATGTTAAATCTATTCCTCCGTACGTTGGGCAAACATATTGTATTTGACGGGTTGGTTGGTGTGATGGTAGCAATGTACCTATGGCTGATAGTCAACGGGCCGCGGGTTCTATCTCCACCAGGTCCAATATAATTCTATCAATTTATAAAAAGTATGGTGGTAGGAACACAGATGAAAAAGCTGTCGAGTTTAATCGCGTTTCGGTTGCAGTCAGTAGATTTCGTTAGCGCATCTTGTTTATTGTTATATACGGCTGGCATAATTCACGTACTATTATGCGAACCTCACGCTTCCCTGTCCTTCTCGATCATAAAAAAAATATTTCAGCGAATAGTCATATAGTGTTGCCCAAATTCAGTCTTGGTCGTGTGCTTGTATTTTTAGCAAGACGAAGACCAAGTCTGGCTAAGCTCGTCTTATTCTTGTATTCGGGCAACACTATGGTCAGATATAAGGGTCATACCATGCCCTTTATTATGTAAGATTTTGAACCTAAGATTTCTTGCGATCAACTGCTTTTAACCACTCGTCTCGAAAGCGACTAAGAATGTAAGAAATGCTTCATGGTTTCAGTTCAATTGGTATCTCGTCGGTCTACTTACTAAAGTAGTTATGAAAGGTCGCATATACCTCTATCAGCTCTAATTATTAACTGTACATAAGTCGCTTATATTAATTATACTTAGGTATGTATAACGTATGTGTATGTTTTTAAATTTTTAATTCCTTTTCAATAAAATACAGAAGTGAAAATAGGTTGCGAACTCCGAAATCCACTATGAATTATGCAATATATTTGTTAAATACTGTCTATAGTTTACGCGAGTAGTATACATTTAAATAAAACACTTTAACGGTTTAAAACGCGATATATTAGTTAAAGTTATTTAAAAATGATTTTTAACTTTGCCCCGACGTTTCGGATGCTTTGCAGCAGCCGTGGTGACGGGAAGACAGACATTTCGTCGGGCCGAAGTTAAAAATTTTCAAATAAGTTTATCTAATATATCGCGTTTTAAACCATTAAACTGTTACCTATTTAAATAACTTATTTAAATATAATTGTTTACAACCTCCTTTCCGAGTCATTAATATAAAAAGGCCACTGAATGCTCTCGACGTTTTATTTGAACTCTGATGCGCTTTTACGAGAGTCATTTCATGCAACCCTGGCTGCGACGTCATCCAAATAAAATATTTTCATTTCGCAATTACTTACTTCCACTTGCATTAAAAACGCTCGCCGAGTTACGTCAATGGTGGGCATTTGGGTGGCTGTTCGCAAACCTCGGATTTTTAATCCAGAGTTTACGATACAAGAATCTGACCTAACCTAAGGACCATGCATTTTAACATTGTAAAAGCGATAACGAATTTTAATTATGAATAAAAAAACAACTTTTGACGGTTCTAAACACAAAATGTATTAGTTACAATTTACAAATTATTTTAACTACGGCTCGTGGTCACGGGGAAACTGTTTCCTGCTGCTGCAAAGCATTCGAAACGTCGGACCTTAGTTAAAATAATTTATAGATCAGTTTAACTAATTCATTTCGGGGTTTAACCGTTTAAAAAGTTTTTTTAAAAACGTTTTTTTCTTAAGACCTCAGTTATAACATTGGATTTGTAGAACGGACATAGTAATATGTCTGCTCCATGTACAGGGCACGATACTTCAATCTACTCTATAAGGTATCTGATGCAAAGGATTATGCCCTTCTTTTCTGTTTTGGATGCTGTTTTCTTCTTTCTCACCTTACTGCACAAGTAATGTATTTATAACACAGATTTCACAATTTGCCCATTATTCATTAACCTTAAGCTTTAAAAAAAAAAAAAAAGACGCGAGCAGGACTTGAACCGGCATACACCGCGTTCCATGCTATTGCTCTAACCAATTGAGCATATCAACGCTGTTTATGTAGGTTCAAGGCCTGCCTGCGTCGTATGTTTTTTCAATATTAAGTCATTTCTTAATTTATGTAATGCCATAATATGTGAAAAATATTGAAGTATTCAATTTACCTTTTTTTAGTTTTCCAAGTGTTTTATTGATAATACTTTACTTTATCCATGGTACGGAACACTTCATTCCTTCCGTGGTAATAAACCGAGCTGATTCAATTATAAACATCTCAATTGCTCAAACCTCATCAACGGGTCATTTTGCCCCCATCTCAATTACGCAGTGACCTTTCAAATTCGTATCGCTCACGCTCCGAGCGCCTTCAGCACAAAGCTAGTAATTTAACCCTTTGAGATATCCTAAATGGTCCTTTGTGCCCTGCGAGCTAGATGTGCTCCGGTACCGTGTTGTTCTCTCGTTAGCGATTTGTAAATGTAATAACATTGTGGCTTGTTCATTTAAAGGACTAATATTTAGCATAAAACAAAAGGCTTAACGAATTTTTATATACTTAATATATATACAAAAAGACATTAGTTTTTCGTCGTATTAAGGAATTAATATAAAAATCAGGATGAATTTAATTAAAATAGCTTCGGTTTCCTGCTGATTTCGCTTGACTATTCTGTTATATTATTACATGATTTAAATTATTATAAGTAGTACTTTTTGCCAGCGGCCTATAGCTGCGCAGAAGTTAGGTTCAGCGGGCCCGCGTTTGTTCGGTGTGTCATCCCTCATATAACTACATTATTTACCACCGTAGCCGCACTGCGACTGCTTTTGATGTGCCCAAGCCATTACAGTCTGAGATTCATTATCCTGAACCACTACACTGTCTAAAAATGCCGTTTATTAGAGGGTTCGGCTTGCTTTGCTTCTTTTTAGACCTCGTAGAATCTATTGTAGAATAAATAAACTGTTTTTTTTATTAGAAAGGGCAGAGAGGCACAGTCTTTATTCGAAGGTGAAATGTGAATAATACATTTGACTTTGGACATTTACACGAAATAAAATATTGAGGCAAACTTCAAGAGTTACTAAAATATAGCGACCCCATCCAATTATCATAATGAATCGATGTCCTATCGCACCCTTTCACCTGCGATTTTTCGAGTACATGCCGTGACTCAGCGAATTAAAGTGAAAATCGATCGGTCCCTTTGACAAGGGGGCATATAACGTCTGATACAATCATCAATAACGAAGATTGGACTCCCCAGACATCCTCAAACATTCGCCCCTCCTGTGTATTTGTTACTTGGGGAAGTCTCCCAAAATAAGTGTTGTCGGGAAACTTTGAGGAAAACCAACCATGACGTTTTCTTTTAAACAAGGGACTGGAATTTCTATTACCTAAGTAATGCTTGAAAAATATATCGTTTTATTTATAGCACGCTAAATGTGAGTCTCGTAATTGTATTGTACTGTGGATGTGTCAATATTAAAGCGCCATATTGCTGTATGCGTATTTTAGCGTAATCCGAAAAGAGCTTTACGCGATGAACGATAAAGTAAACGTCACAAGTTCAAACATTTCACCTCCGATCGTATTTCAATTGTTGCCGCTCCCATCTTCTAAAAATAGCCATATTAATCAGAATATATTGGACGGAATTGATCAACGTTCGCCAATAATATGGCCACAACCTTCCGAGATTGACGTGCGATATTTATTGGGTCATGAAAATGGAGCGAAAGCAGCGGAGCTTCCTGCGATGCAATTATACATATTTTGCGATAGACGTATATCCGTGATCGATCCCGACCGAAAATTAATACGCGAGCTCTTATCAATTTCAGAAGTACGGCGTCATGCGAAGTGCGCATTTGTTATTTTACAGTAATATTAGTCTCCTTTGGTTGTCACACATCTACTGCCTATAGCGCTATACTTTGATTAACGATTTAATGTATAAGGAATTAAACCCAAAGGCTGGCAAAAGAAGTCTCCATTCTCATTTCGTAAGCCGAATCAGGCTTCGAATGATAAGTAGAGGATAGAGCGTATAGATTGCGTGGAGGCAGTGCGAGGGTTGTGCGCCGGGGGAGGTGCGCGCGCATCGGAGCGGCGGCGGGCGCGGTCGCGTGCCGGTCCGGCAGTCCGGCCGCCCCCGCAGCTAGCACCGCCCGGCGCCGTGCCGGCTCCCGCTCGGATGCCGCCGCCGGCCGCCGCTTGCGATGGTCCACGCCGGGCCGACTGTCCGCGCGCCCTCCCGCGCTATGTTCACCGCCGCTGATGCGAAACCGCGCCGCGCCGTCTCGCCACTCGGTATACCCAAGTCCCCCTCTTTCCACTCCGGCCTGGACCTGGTCGCGAGCCAGACCAAGCGCTCCGAGAGCGTGTCCGACGTAGCCCGCGCGTTTCGATTCGCGCTTTTCGGAATGGAGCCCCAGGGGCAGCAGAAGGCGCCTTCGCCGCCGGATGCGCGTTCGCCCCCGCCTCCCCCACCTGTTACGTCCGCCCCGGCGACTGCCAACACCACCGGCGGCAATGCCGCCTCGCCCGAGCGCCCCCTGCCCGCTAATGGCGACAAAGAGAGTCTCATGGTGCAGCTGCCGCTGCTGAAAGGTTCGTCCATAACGGCATTACTCCTGAACGACGCAAATGTTTATCCTCGAAGCGATCGATCCTCTTTTATCTTTGAACTTTGTGCTCCGATATCGATAGGTGCGAAGTGCGGTCTACGCCTTATGTGCGACCTTGATGCGGCTCCGTGAAGTGTACCGTAAAGAACATCTGCTAATGTCGCCACGAGTAGGCGGCTACGGAATAATATCGACCCGACGCCGACCGGTGACCGCTGCGTCTATAAATGCTTAATACACCATGGGAACTAATGAATGTTAAACATCGCCGCTAACGACGCTATTGAGCGGAAAAAAATACATCTTCATACCTGTATTATATACAACGCTTCGCTATTATTTTATTGTATTGTCTTATCGTCTCGGTTTATTCTGTAGATAAGGATTAATCACAACCGTGAACCAATTTTTTATTTGTTTAGTCTTACATCATTGCGTTGAACTGTTATCGCCTGCCATGTGTTTCGCGTTCGCAGAACAAAAATATAACTATTTTTTCACACTGCTGCAATGTTTACAATACTGTTAGGATAATATTATTATATTCATAAAGGTGTAATAATAAAGTACACGAAATGTTACCGTCTTCAAATACAATGTCTGCAAGTTAAAGAGGAATAAATCTAATTTTAAATTAAGTCCTGGAGTCTAGAGCCTTCCACTCATACATACACATATACAAATGTTATGTGTCCATGTGTGCTGTATAGATATCTTACCCACATTTAGTTGAACAGTTCAATAACGCTACCTCCCGACGGACCGATAACTAACTTCCAATGCCGAGTTTAGACCGACATTGAAAATTTAATTTCCCGACGTGCCTCTGCTGGAAGTAAGACTTTCCCATTCCTCATTTGCTCTATTTTATTTGTATTCTCTTCGGGTTCTCTGCGGTGCTAACTTGACAGCTTGCCTTGACTGTATTATTTAAATAAAACACTTTATCGGCTTAAAAGGTGAAATACACTTACTAACGTCGACGTGATTAAATAAATTGTAATCCGTTCTACTACCACTGAGATTTAAACCATTAAAAATGTTTTATTTAATGTGTACTATAGACAATACTTAATTACCAGTGTCAGAGTTTACTATCACTACTCGAAACTTAACGAAAATTATATTCTATTATAATATTTAGATTCGACTTTTTCGTCTTGTCTTGTCTTTTTTTCTTTGCAAATTAAAAATCATATTAACATCTCACGAAAACGGAGACCAAATAGATTAAATTATTACATTTTATGTTTAGATTCTAATGTAAAGTTTTACTTAACGACAAAAAATTATATTTCTTAATTTTTAATTAATTATGAAAGTCATCAATCTACCTCATTCTCATTTTTAAATAAGTACTTTACCTGGATAAACAGACTGGAAAACGAAAAGAAACGGATCATTTTAAATTCATTTAAGAAACAAAGAACTCAGCTGACACATCACCACTTAAAAGAGTGCCGGTAAACTGCTGGTTTTAGTGCCCAGTAAGATGTGGCAGTCAAACTACCTACAACCTATAACTGACAAATGTTGTGTTGTACTTTCCTCAAGGTTTAATGGGCTCCTTAGTGTCATTATGAGTCATACGGGTAGGGGGGTTCGTTCCCCACCGGGTCTACAATTTCTCTAATCAATTTGAAATTCAAAGCCAAAATAGGTGGCTGTCTATCTTGTTGAGATGGTATGGCTGAGGTGTCACCTACCATCAAGTGAACCATGTCCTCCTCTATCATAAAAAAAGATCTTAGACCTCGTCTCCCTTCCACAGATGCGCCGGCGGCGGAGCGCGAACAGTTGTTCGTGCAGAAGTTGCGGCAGTGCTGCCTCCTCTTCGATTTCGCCGACGAGCCCCTCTCCGACCTCAAGTGGAAGGAGGTGAAGAGGGCCGCGCTGCTGGAGATGGTCGAGTATGTGACGTCACAGCGCGGAGTCATCACCGAGGCTATTTACCCGGAAGCTGTTAATATGGTAAGGCAGGAACTTTTATTAAATAGTGAAATCCTGACCCGTGGAGCATAGGGGCGAACATACATCTGTGTCCGTTTCACGGATCGGTTTTTTTACAGGCAATAATTGATGAGATTAATGTGTCTTGCCGGATCGAAACAATCTATTGTTTCCCCGGTATCCAAACCCAGGACCACTGATAACTCAATGCTAGGCGACAGGTTTCACCATTTAGCTATAGAGCCGGTCTCAAACTCATTATCTGTCCTTTCGTCGCAGTCGGGTACTAAATGCACAAGTGGGTCAATACAAAGACAGTGGGCAAACAATACTTCCTATTACATTTGTAGGTGTCCCCCTTATTGTCAAGTCCAGTACAGTAAGATCCACTCGATATTGCCGAGTCGCTATTGAACCACTACAAGCTTATTCAATGTGAGGGATGGAAATTAAATGCCGCCTCCATTTCTAGGCCATTTGGAATGTCAAGGCTTTTATCATTTACTCATTAAGCCTGTCTTTCGCTCCGTACTTCCGCGACTTTTATTCGCTTCAGTGTTTGCACGTGTTACTGCTTTCTAGCGGTACAATTTTAAATAAATATAGAATCAATATAAAACACCTTTGTTTTTGATGATTTGAACACAGATACATTTTTACTACGTTCGGGATGTTTTGCAGCAGTCGTGGTCACGGAAGGGAACCGCTTTTTTTAAAGTTTAAAAGTTTTATTTCAAGTGTGTCCCACTCCTGACTATACAAAATACATAAATAACATTAAAACGCAAAGATAATTTTACTGGTTTGTTAAGGTCTTCCCCCGGTCAAGATGTCGAAAAAACAAAAAAAGGATATATATATGTCTGTGGTTAACGCGAGAGTAGTACACATTTAAATAAAACACTTTAACGGTTTAAAACGCGATATATTTCAGTTAAACTTGTTTAAAAATTATTTTTAACTACCGCCCAACATTTTTTACTTTTAAATCAGAGACATCCTCCATCTATAGTCTCCCCGTGACCACGGCTGCTGCAAAGCATCCGAAACGTCGGAAAGTCTAATCAAATTAGTCCTTGACTGCGCGGGAATGGCAATAGTTATCAAAAGAATTTTTTTAGAGCCGCTGATGATCCACAATTTTAGCCTGAACTACTTTACTGTATAACTCATCGTCAAGCTGAAAAAGTTGGGGACTTCTAATAAACACACAAATCGTATTCTGAACATTCACATATTTTTAGCCCTATGGGAATTGATGTAAGCTTCGAAGTCTAATTTTGACTGGACTAACACTGATATCAGAACTCATTGAAATAAATTATGCAACGACTTCAAACGGGGTTAATACTTGTAACCTTTTTGCAAGTTATAGAAAGTGCGAACAGGCCAGGGCAATAAGTTGTCGCATTGCGATTAAATGTACATTAACCTTCAGCACTGCCTGCGTGTGCTGGAAAATTGCTTTTCAACTAGCACATCGTGTAAAGTGTTATTTTTCTTTTTGACGGTGGCATATCATCTTATGAAATTGCCAATATTTTCCTTCTTGTAGATAGTAAATTTAGGACGATCTTTTTGATTTTGTTGTTTTTTTCACACTCGATAGTATTTTTATTAGTAATTGCATTCTATATTATTTTATGTTAGCAGGTGATCCATAAAGAAACTGCTGTGCAGATTTCATGTTCCACTTGAAGGAAAAATAAATAATAAACAAACATATTTGTCGAAAATGAAATTAATAATGCCCGTTCTAAGCAACCTGAATAGCATCATCATCATTAACAAGATGGGCTGTCGGCCTATTCTGGCTCCAGAGTTTCGGATTCTCACGATAAACTAAACACGTAAAACTTCTCGGCTTGTCTAGCTGTACTGTGTAAATTCACAATTTAACAAGTGCAATACGACCCCAAATATTATTTATGTCAGTTGTGGCCTAATGCAGTATTAAGTACACTTTATTTTTAATATTATTTGTTCCCAGTTCGCGATCAACTTATTCCGAACTTTACCGCCATCTTCAAATCCTAATGGAGCTGAATTTGATCCGGAAGAAGATGAACCGACACTCGAAGCAGCGTGGCCACACCTGCAGCTAGTGTACGAGCTGTTCCTTCGTCTCCTGGAGTCGCCAGATTTCCATCCAAACATTGCCAAGAAGTATATTGACCAGAAATTCGTTTTACAGGTAAAAAATTATAAAAAAAACTATCGTGTATTTAAAATTGTATCGCTAGAAACGGGAAAAAAGTAGGACTTATTAAGTAACAAGAATGTTATAATAGAATTAATTCTCCTTAAACAATTTTAAAACGCTACCTATCTCTTTCTTTTTCACGATTTTGTATTGATATAAGGCATCATATTAGAGAAAGAGATGTAGAAATTACTGTCTATTTGTAACTTTGTCAATACTTTTGTGTTTAATGATAAAATATACCTTATTGCCACACATTTCAAGTTAAGAGGACTGTGAATAGTACAGATATTTGGTTTCTTACGGGATAAGGGTATTACTGGTTGTAAATCACCCAGGTCGTAACATCAGGCCTTAACTGGGCACGCATCCCTTAATTAATGAAGATTAATTGTGCTCAATAGAAACACCGCAGGGTCCCAAGGAAGTCAATTACTGTTAAATACAGTATTTCTGGCGAAAACAGCGATATGTGCATATATAATATAATATAAAGTATATAATGAGATGTTGAAACATATTCATTTATTTTTAATTGAAAAATTCGACGTTGGGGCGAGAGTCGAGCCTGTTATGTTCTGAACGAATTAGGCTATCTTTTTTTAATGTAAAGTAAATTTTTGAAGCTATAAAATACTATGCTATGTATTTTATTTTAATAAAGACATTGAGACATTTGTTTTTAAAACACAAATATGTTATCTCATTCCCAAAAATACAGTATATTTTTCCACTTGGAAAATAATTAGGTAACTTTTAAGAAAACCTTGTCGCGACAACAATGTTTTTCTTAGACTCGAGAAATGCTTATTTTTCATTGAAATGAAAGGGTAGCTTTCTTTGTTAAGAAAACGGAGTTATATATTTTCTTATTAAATTCAGAAGCTGCGTAGTACATTGGTCGTTATGTTTTATGAGTTAGCGACGCCGATGCGACGCCTATTTTCAAGACAAATATTTCTCTTCATTGGAAATTTCATGACTTGAATATTATTTGATGGCGGGCTGATTCTGATCAATATATTCTATGAATTGTATAAAATAATTTTACAAAGTTTTGTTTTGCTTGTAAGCAAAAATACTAAATTAGTCGAACCTTTAAGTTTAACTGTATATATCAGCACATTGCAACAAGATTTGGCAAAATATTTAACTCAGGGTTGACGCAAAACAATGCATTCAAGTAATTATTTAAAAAGTATTGTCTGTTCGTCTGTGACCACGGCTGCTGCAATTGCATATAACTTAACTAATTTGTAGCCCGTTTTAAACCGTTATAAGTGTTTTAAACTATTCAAGAAGTAGAAGTATTTTTTTTTTCATCTATACAAACCTGTCAACTATTTATAATTGCCCCACTAGATTTTTTGTCTATAGCTTCAACTAGTTATTGTCTTTAAAATTTAAACATCGTCTGCACATCAAAGCTTTAGCTCGCCATATACGTATAATAAAATGCTCTCTGTCCACAGTTATTAGAGTTGTTCGATACAGAAGATCCGCGCGAGCGCGACTTCCTCAAGACGACGTTACATAGGATATACGGAAAGTTCCTCGTTCTACGCGCTTATATACGAAAACAGATCAACAACGTGTTCTACAGGTGAGTGAAGACGTATAATGCCAAGACACCTTTCTTGAGGTCCAAGTTCGCCTGGGTCGGGTGCTTTGTGTTTTTATTATCTATGTGTTTTTGAAAACAGAGTGAGAGAGTCTATCCAAAATAATAAAACGTTTTTAATAGAAAGCCAAGTACTTCCTTGTCCAGTCTCCCCGTGACCACGGCTTCTGGAAAGCATCCGAAACGTCGGGCCGAAGTTAAAAATCATTTTTAAATAAGTTTAACTAATATATCGCGTTTTAAACCGTTAAAGTGTTTTATTTAAATGTGTAGTACTCGCGTAAACTATAGACAGTATTTAAGCCAAGTACTTATAAATTAAAACGTATTTATTGTTCCTTCTTGTTAAATTTAATCTCGAGTAATTGGTTGTCTATGGAATAATTAATCCAGTTATTTACCTTCGATTAAAAATAGAAATAAAACTTGGCGATAAAAGGAGTGGCGGCGAGTTTCTTGCCAGTTCTTCTCGTTCGTGTAAACTTAATGTACATTTGAAGTCTTTAGTTTTTAACGTGTGACGTTCATGAGTGTACCTCGTGAATAAATACTTTTAACTTCGACTATCACGTATGTTATACAGTTGAAGATTGATATCAAATGTCCCTTGCTCAAAGTAATTGACTTTACGACACGGCCATAACCGCTCTCCGTGCCGCGCCCGCTTAATGCAAATACATTTGTATAATTAATGCCGATTTAGATCTAGGCAATGTAAAAAGTATTAACATGTAAATGTGTGAAACAGTAATAGTAGTCGGAGGTTAGGGTTCGAGGTTGGTGTCACGGTCGGTGACGTCACTGTCGCAAAGAATGCGTATAGAAATAGTGGTTCTCCATTTATGGCAATTAGCAAAGAAAATACAAATCTTTCTGTTCGTCTGTATGTCACACAGACCTAATGGAACTTTGATCTTTTGTTAAGGCATAGAATTCTACTTGTGACCAAAGCTATATTACGGGTCTTTATGTCTTAGTTATACTTACCTATACCTCTTATTCGTGTTATAAATCTCAATTGCTCTATTTGTCTATGTGTCACACAGATCACACAGTCTGATAATCTTTGAAACTATAAACGTAACTGTGTGACTAAAATTTTACAGATTTTTTTATTAATCTTCTCTATGTCTGGTGTTAAAGGTTTATATACGAAACGGAGCACCACAATGGAATAGCGGAGCTGCTAGAGATCCTCGGCTCGATCATCAACGGGTTCGCGTTGCCACTCAAGGAGGAGCACAAGCAGTTCTTACTTAGGGTGGGTTTGGATTTTATCTCTTTCCCCCTCCGTCATTTATTTTTAATTAGTCGAGAGCGTTGGTGCAATAATTGGCTGATTATCGTTTCGTGTTTTTACGTTTTTATTTTTTACAGGTTCTACTTCCCCTGCACAAGGTGAAATCTCTTTCGGTCTATCACCCGCAGCTGGCTTACTGCGTCGTTCAATTCCTAGAGAAGGACCCGTCGCTCACGCAGCCCGTGGTTAGGTAAGAAAATTAACTAGAGGCACGCCCAGTTTCCATAGTCACACTAGGCCAAAGTTACCCTTTATTTTTTCGTTGTTTTCTCTAATATTTTTTGGAAACCATTATTCTTTTGGTTAAAATACTTACTTTCCCGAGTCGATTTGACCAGTCTACTTGTGGCCCAGAATGGGAACTGAAGTTAAAACGCTGTTAAATTCAGTTAATTAACCGAGTTGACACTTCAATCATATCTTTTAGAGCTCTGCTGAAGTACTGGCCAAAGACGCATTCTCCCAAGGAGGTGATGTTCCTAAACGAGATGGAAGAAATTTTGGACGTCATCGAACCGGCAGAGTTCCAGAAGATCATGGACCCGCTATTTAGGCAACTGGCCAAGTGCGTGTCGAGCCCACACTTCCAGGTGTGTTGTAACATTTATGATTAATGAGCATCTAAATCATTCCAGAAGAAAAGTCCAACATGTGTCAATAAAATAATAAATTGATTAAAAACACGTTGGATCGTAATCGAACCGGACCCGTTGATTGTTAGGCTTACATTGCTACGACCAATGACACGTCTTTGCGTTAACACAGGTCGCGGAGAGAGCTCTGTACTATTGGAACAACGAGTACATAATGTCCCTGATATCTGACAACGCGACGCATATCTTGCCCATCATGCTCCCTTCGATCTACCGCAACACTAAGAGCCACTGGAACAAGACGATCCATGGTCTGGTGTACAACGCGCTCAAACTCTTCATGGAGATGAACCAGAAGTTGTTTGACGAGTGTACGCAGCAGTTTAAACAGGAGAAGCAGAAGTAAGTAGTTGGCGGTTATATAGACACATTACTCTTCCTTCCATTACGGAACAACCGAAACAACCCAATAGAATGTTCTCTTTCCCCCAATCCCCTACAAAGAACAGGGACAGAAAATGCCGAGCTGATAAAAATGATGCCTTTCTATAAACGTAGTGTTGTCCTGCTAATCATGCGCCATTCCCTTTTTCCTTATTTCATTGTATAATGTATCTTTCCATTTTTGTCTGTATTATGGTATGAAAAGATACATTTCTCAGGGTATATAGAATTATGTAACGTGTAAAGTAGGTCTTGTTACTTTGTTCTTTCGTTATTTTTATTTTTCAATTACACTTCCATGTTATATACGTTGAAATTCTACTAATAGAAGACACTTTCGCAAAACTTAGCTACGTATAGTTACCCTTTATGAAATGTGGTGAAGAACACATATTATATCCGCATTTTTACTAAGAGAAATAACCTTTTAGGGAAATGGAGCGTCTCCAACAGCGAGAAGAGCTGTGGCAGCGGCTGGAGGCTGTAGCAGCTGCAAATCCAGCCAGCAGGCTCGTGGAGAGCGAAGAACCCAATCGACAGGAACAGAATGAGGTGAAAAAACGCTATTCCTTTATTCATATTTCGATTTCTTTAAACTGACTTTAAAATGTGTGTTAATTATAATTAATTCCGGCCTCAAATTGAATGTCGATAACATTGTTTCCAGACGCGAAAGAATCATAACGCGAACAAGCCACTCCTGCGCAAGAAATCCGACCTGCCGAGCGACGCGTCCACTGTGAAGGCTCTAATCGAGCACAAGCGGGCCGACCCTTACCTGACAACCCCGCCGGACGCGGACAAATGCTAGCGGGGACCGATCCCCAAACGGGGCCAAACGCCCGACCTCGGACTGATAGTGCCCAAAACGGAACATTCCGCATAGTGAAGTGTTATGTGGCGATTTTAATCCCTACCCCTACTTATGACTCACGACCTAAATTTGCAACAACGGTGCAAGTGACATCGGTGCTTAGAGGTCAAATGTGGACGGTTTTGTGTTGGTACCTCTTTGTGTGCACGCTTCCGACGTTGAACGCTCATATGGGGGTAGAATCAAACTACTTAGTTTCATGGTTTTGCAATAAACAAAGATAGTTTTATTAAAGGTGAATTTTATTGATTAAATAAATAAGTTATTATTAGTTCAATCAGATTTATTAATTTCAAATGTTGGCCTATTATTAACAATTCGGATCAATACCTTTCTATCGTTGCAGAATAACGAGGTAAAATTAAAAAAAATTAAATGGCAATAGATTCGGATTTGCTATGGATTCTATGCTATGCCAAATTGAACCTTATTATATAGGAGTTTCTAATGATTACAAATATGCCTTCTTGCACTAAACGTCGGAAGCGTGCCCACTTCAGACAGTGCAACACGGGATGGTATGACGTCACACTTCTCGGACACGACAATAAGGCGAATGGGACGCTAAGTTTTCTATACGAGTAATCAATTGTTGCTAAATTTTATACAATAAAGAAGCTTTATCTACAAATGTGCGTTAATTTATTATATTTTATTTTAGATGTACACAATAGAATCACGATTTATTTACAATGGCGACACGAGTCTGAGATTTCATGTTCATCATGTTTGCACTAAGCACAGTACAAATACTTGTAGATCAATATAGTGATAACATTTCTTCAGTTATTGCGATAGAAAATTCGCGGATTATGCAATAAGGCATTGTGAAAAGTGTTTGTCTGTTCATTTTTTATCATTACTATATATAATTTGGTCTATTATTATCATATTTACACTGTTTTTAGTTGAATTATTATAAAAAATATTTCTGTCGACGGAACAACTGAATTTTGTGAAATGTATACATGGTGTTATTTCTTTTAAAGTATTGAACAACTAAAGTTAGTGCCAATATTTAGATCTGGTTATGTCAAGATGGTATGATTTATTTTTATTATCTGATCATTATGTGAGTATCTTTAAAATTTTATTCGTTGACGCATTTAACAAAATATAAGTGTGAAAAGCTAATGAGATTAAGTAATTTAGTTGGTTTAATTTTAATTAATGTAAACATAATATAAAAATAGATTTAAATTACTACGATAATCACACGTAAATATAGTTATTGCAAATATTTATTGTTGTAGATAATATTTGAAAGGTGTTTATTGATGCTTTTAAAAATCCTACTTTGCACAAATATTTTATTTTTCCTGACATTATTATGGTACAATATATTGAATTATTTACGTATTCAGTTACTATAGAAGCGCCAATAAACGTCTGTATTCAAAAGAAACGGTAGAGAAATGCAAGTACTACTACTAGGGGGGCAATTCTTACTAAAGTGATTATAAGTTTGCATCGACGAAGTGTCATACAAATCGGATACAACTTGCTAAGTTGACGTTATTTTATCATTTAGTTACTTCCTTCTTAGGTTAGGTTTTATTTTAAAATGTTTATAACAAGTAAAATTGTATTGCGTTTAATATAATTTTAAATTATAGTTATCTTCAAAATTGTATATATTAAGGACGAATGCCCATTCCAACAAACACCACCTTCAAAATATTTTATCCAGCAAAAGGTTAATTAGAAAGAAACCCATAGTAAGTAGACCATATAAATATAAGATATACATTTTAAACTATTGCTGATGTCCGTTTTCAGCCTCGGTCATTACGAAGAGTGGGCATTCCTCTCACATCTGTGCCGGTTACTTGTATATCTCTCCGTGATTGTACACGTTTTCAAAAACCGTGGCTTTTCACCGATTTCCATAGGTTCCCAAGAAGCGGCGGTTGTTGAAATCTCACTACATCTGAGCCGTACACATGAAGTGCGTAATTTCGAGTCTGATCTTGTGTAATGCCTATTTTCTCATTTTCTATGTACTCGTATACACTTGGACTAATGACTGTATAGATTTGCTACACTTACTTTAGCTTCACTCTACTCTAAGGGCTTCTAGTATATGAAATTGTCCAAATAGCAACTAATTCACTGTGTAATTGTGAAATTGCGAATCCGCTCGCGTATATAACATCGAGGGTATTCTTTTAGACGAGAACGTTCGCAATATTACAAAAGTAGTGACGTAATATAATGGTTAGAAAGAGACGGACGTCGGAAGGCACCTGAATATCAGAGCCCAGTGACTACTTTATTGTTATTCGTATTTTTACATGTAAATCGAACTCACCGCGCGACCGTACCCGGCCAAAGAGCTGTGGCGGGTGTGAGCGCTTCCGGAAAGCGGTTTTGTATGAATTTAAGCGGGCGCGTACAGTCGCGCGGTGACAGTGTGGTGTGCGAGTGAATGGACTGAATCACGATAGCGATAATTTGCAACGCTGTTTAACAAATTTTTGTATAAATATTTATAACGATAATGTAACTGTTGAAAACAAAGTATTGTAACAAATGACATATTATAAGGTGCTTATGATTATCGTTATAATACTACGTTGTGCATATACTCTGTAGTTTTCTTCTGAAAGTAATATTCCGCCATTTGGGACCTGGGGCGGGCCCGTTTGGTCGTAATCTTGTCTTACGACAAACCAAGGTATACTCTTATAAAATTAACAACACCTCTTATAGCTCTAGAGATCAAATAATAAGAAAACAATCAATTTATATAACTCAATTTAATTGCTGTAATATATTTCATAAATACTAAAAGATCTTCCCTTAATACATACATTTACAATTTATACACATAATTCTGTTATTTGATTTTATGTTTAATATTTTGCATATATTTATTTACATTTTATACATAACGCCACTAAAAAAGATAAAAAATATTAATGTTTAATTTTAAAAACATAAACAGCAATTTGGTTATGTAGTTCAAAATCTGATGTTTAAAAATATAATGCACATACTCAAAAATGCTATGTTTAAGAATAACATATATAAATAAGGAATTTTGAACCAAGAGTTGACATAAAAAATGTCATGTCATTTCATTTGTGACTTGACTGAACCTTTTAATGTCCATACATAAATGATATTACACTACAATAAAATATAGCATAATGCGAATTAATAAATAATATAAATTTGAAATACAACAAATCACTAGCCGAAAAGCATATTTTTTTTAGGCCTAACCAGAGAAAAGCACGGAAGTGATCAACATACAAGGTGCTGTATTCAGACTTATCACATGAATTAGAATAGAATGTGACTCGATAGTTTCCAAGCATGTTGCAAATTTTCATTAAAATCGGCCGAGGAGTTTAGGCGCATACTTTCTTTACAAGGAGTAAAATGTGCTGTTTAAATTGTGGTAAGTCTGACTCCGCATACTTTGATAAAAAAAAATACAGAAAGTGCCTTATACTATTATCCTTTACTAATAAAAATTGTGAAGCTTATAAAATGACATCAAAAACGTTTTTATGTCTTAATACTGTCTATAGTTTACGCGAGTAGTACACATTTAAATATAACACTTTTACGGTTTACAGCAGCCGTCTCCCCGCTGCTGCAAAGTCTTGCAAGACCACATATTCTAGTCTATAAAAAGGACACAAGTTGATCTAGTTACTGAGTGAACACTATAATCTCACAATTTTTATTAGTAACGACAAATTACACAGAGAGATCTAAAAACTTCATTTATATAATAATTTTTATATATTATGTTTATTTTTCATTGGTTCGACTATACCGATTCTTACTGTCATAAGAAATAGTTTCTCTTTAGACACATTTGTGTCTCGTTTCTCAACCGAAAAATACTTTCCCCTGGATTTGAACACAGACCATCTCGTGCTTATTCTACAGGGACAATTGAAATTACCTGAATCTAGTCGGACGAAATACAAACGAGCAATACCTGTTATTGTAACGAAATTCGGTATTTGGTTAATACCATTTAGTCAATACAATACATGGATTACTTTGATAAAGACAAAGGCAGTCATGGTGGAACACTGCATGTAGGACAACTTATAGAACAGTTCTTGCATGTGCTTTGCCTACATTTTATATATTCAGGTGCCGACTGCCCTAAACAAGTAATTTAACTAACTAAATTTTCACTTTGTTAAAAAATAATAATTAACATAAAGGAAACATACCTTGTTATTCGTTAAACTATTTTTACTTAATTATAAATCATATAAACTTTTGGAAAAGTTCGTTGCTTATATAGTCACAATGAAACTATCTCTTTCAAACGAATTTACATCTCTTTCCAACGAATATGAACGAGAATATCCTCTCTTTCTGACTTGTACGTCAGAGAAGGACAGCGGTAGAGTCCACATTCTTCTAGGACAGCGGCATGATCTAGCACCACTTATTTCTTCCTGGTAGATAATTGATGTTTAAGATGTTCTATGGTGTCGTGCTGCGAGGCGATTTGATCGTTCAAGGCGGCCACGTGTTCCGTCAGCAACGACATCTGTTGTTCGTAGTTGTGAGACGTCGACTGCAGCTCTTCTTCCTACAGTTTTAATATTTATATCAAAATACACTTCCATTCAATAAAAAGATAGAATATTCTTTCTTAAACAGAAGTTATGTATCTATAACTTAAACAATTAAATCAAGAAGAAATATTAATCTAGGTCCCAGAAACATATTAATAAAAAATTAATCGCTTTGAAACAACAACAACTTATACTAATCAGAATATCTTACTCCAGTCAAAATAAACGTAATTTAAGTAAATCCGATTATATCACATATTTCTCATTGGTCTAGTTGTGGTGCAGCATTGACTTACCAGTCTACTAATAGTGTCGTGTTTGACCTGTATCGTGTTGTCGTCTGTCTCTTTCTCGCGCTCCATTTCGTCAAAGCGAAGACGTAACATTTCGCACTACAAAACATAAAGACGTTACAATAAAAATATACAAAAAATAACTAAGTATTTTAAAGTTTGAAAATATCTATGATACTGGGGAAATAGGCTACTTTCCTTATTCGATTTTAGTAAAAAACTCTTGGATACAAACCTAGGATCTTTCTCTACCTGCCAAGGAGGTAAATGGGCGATGCGACTATAAGTAATAATAGTATTCTATTAACAAAATATATTGACTGACCTCCTTAACACAGTGTTCGGCATTGCTGAGCAATTCATCCCGTTCAGAACTAAGTGCTGTGATTTTATTGCGAAAATAACCCACAAGTCTTTCTTCACGTTGCTGTACTTCGCTGCTGAGCTGGAAAGGAACTTCTAGGCTACCCAGAAGTCCAGTAACACGGCCTTCACCATCTGCAAATGAATTGCCACCCTCTTATTCCTACAGTTAGGATTGTCATGCCTGTTTTAATTAGTTAAAGGGTATAGTTAAAAAAATATACATTGGTTTTTTATTATGAACTACCAAATAATATATTATCGAAAGAGATGCAAAAATATGTTTGCAACCCTTCCTAATAATATAATGGCTTGTAAGATGTAGGATTTAAATACACATATATTTTTTTCTTATTTGCTTACCAATGGATGTCTCACTAAATGTATTAAAGTCTCCAGAGTCATGAGCATCAGTTCTTCTCTTCTGCGCTGCAGATACATGCTTACTGATCTCCAATTTTAGACTTTCATTCTCCATTTCCAGGAGGCCATACTCCATACGCAGCTTTTGCGTTTCCTACCATTTAACAAATGACATGACAATGACAAAGAGAAACAAAGGACATTTAGTAGAATTAAAATTTACCAAACATAAGTATTTCTTTCCATCTAACTAATACTTTTTTACTCTATACACTTCTGTTACTAAAAACTATTATTGACATAATTATCTTCTTTGATACTTACTAGTTCCAGATTATGTAACTTGGTGCCGAGCTGCTCATTTAGTGGTAAATCATCAACGGAGCTGAGTGCGTCTTCACTGCCTATCTATAAAAAAAAGTTAAAATATAAGTTTTTACTTATGAGTTTTTACTCAGCACTTTACAAAGTACTATCAAAAATCTCAAAGCCTTATTAAGTCTAAGTTTATTATTAGCATACACAAAAATGATGTAATTCTGTAATTAACACAATACTTACTAAACTTCCTCCCTCTGACAAGAAATCACCATTACAGCTGACCTGGCTCCCGACTTGTACCTTCAATGTGCCTCTATCCTTCTGTGCCTCTTCTAGAGCAAACTGAAGTTCCTGATTTCTATTCTTTAGTTTAGCTATTTCACATTTATATCTACTCTCACTTTCAGTCATATGACGATTACAGTCCTCTATGGTTGCCTTCAACTGAGATATCTCAAAAACTTTGTCCGATAGCTACGGAAAAATTAAATTTACGGTATGATTATTCTTAATTTATGGTAATAAAACATAAGTTCTACATCATACATATAGACTAACTTGGCAAATTGAGGCAATGTTACAATTTAATTTTACCACAACATAAATCTCAGGTACCTGTGATGCATATTGGGCATTTTCAAGTATTTTCTTCTGCAGTTCCTCTTGTAAGATTCCAGGATCTAAGGCTGCACTGCTTGCACTGGTTGAAGGTTTATCATCTTTCCTCTTCTCCTTTTTTGTTCCTTTGCTCTGAAAAATAAGATTCCAGTTAGACTAAAATCAAGTCATGATTTTAAAGTAGCAGATGCCAAACATTTACTAGATTTTCAGTAAATATAAGTTAATTCTAGTAATATCTACTTAACTATATATTACAGCTATAGTATAAATATATTAACTTCAGATTGACAAGAGATAAGAAAGTAGGTAATTAGTGATGTAAAAATAAGAGTAGTTACAAACCTGGGTCTGTTCAATTTCTTCCTGAAGCACAGACACGCGTCGAGTTAGTTGTTGATTCCTAAAACTTAGAGAATCTATCTCTAGTTCGCCTTTTCGCAATGACTTCTCTTTTTCCCTTAACAAATCCCTTAGTTCATTTGACTTTGCCTGCTCGTCCAATACTCCTTTTTTTAACACCTTCACATGAACCCTTAGCTGCAAACGGAAACAATACATTTATCCAAATAGCCGACAATGCAACAATATATCTCCCATAGCAAAATTACCTTTGAATATTCTGCTGCTAACTTTTGATATTTTGCCTGAATGTCACCTGAAGGCAAACCTTCCATTGCTATTTTTTATGTGTACATCACAAATTTTCCGGAAAATTTACCATTATTTAAGTAAGGATAAACTATTTGTTCACTATGAGATGATAAAGAAAATATGTTTTCAGATTTGAGTTTGTCTATATTGTTCGTTGACGTTAGACACCCACTTTCCCAATTTTTGTCAAATTTGACAATTGACATGAATGCGCCATATTATCTAATTTAATAAAAAAAATCTTAAGATAGTCATTAGTCATTAGAATAATTAATGCCAAGATATTTGATTACTCTTTATACAGTACACTCAATAGAGAAAAGTCGTAATAATGATTCTATTTAAATAATTGAAAATTGTATAGGTGCTTTAAAAATTACTTAGCAGTTGGCAAAAACTTTCTATGGTATTGTATATTCTGTAGATTTGAAAATTTTTTGTTAGCAACATTTTTTTGTTGATGTGTCGTGATTATCTGATCAAAAATATCAATATTTTGTATTTTATGAAAGAAAACTAATGAAAACAAACTCTAATAGTAATTTTTTTTAGTAATATTCATAAGTCAACATTCAAAAACAGGGTCATGGACGACAGGTAAGGTTCTGACCCATAAAATGGTTTTCTATCACAACACAGTCAGAACAAAGTAAGTTATGATGAATTATCCACAGGAACATGGATTCCAGCAGCTCTACAATCACTGATGTCGCAACGAAGCATCCCAAAAGTATAATACACATTGATATTGACTGTTTCTATGCTCAAGTAGAAATGTTACGGAAACCAGAATTACGCTCAGAACCCCTTGGGATCCAACAGAAAAATATCGTCGTAACCAGTAATTATGAAGCCAGAAAATGCGGTATCAAAAAATGTATGCTCGTCAGTGAAGCCCTAAAAAGTTGTCCTAATCTTAAGTTAGTGAATGGTGAAGATTTACATGATTACAGAGCTTCTTCTAACAAAATTTTTACACTATTGCAACACTGGAAGAGTCCTGTAGAGAAATTGGGAATGGATGAGAATTTTATAGATGTCACAAATTTGATTCAAGAGAAAATAAAAAGTACAAATTTAAGCAACATTAAATTCACAGGTCATTTATACCGTGAACCAGAAACGGAATGTCCTTGTGGATGTCACACAAGACTGAAAATAGCATCACAATTAGCTAGTGAAATACGTCAAAAAATATTTGATGAATTAGGTTTTACTACTTGCGCAGGCATCGCACACAATAAATTACTAGCTAAGCTTATATGTCCTTTACACAAACCCAATGAGCAGACCCTGATATATCCTGAGCATGGGGAAGAATTCATGTCCACCTTTCAGAGTGTTCGTGCTATTCCAAGTATAGGCTCCAAGACCACAGAAACTCTTATATCACAAAATATCATTTCAGTAAGTGACTTACAGCAAGTAGCAGTCGATGTTCTAAAAAAGCACTTCAGTAGTGATATGGCTGTTAGATTAAAGAACTTATGTTTCGGTGAAGATAATACTCCAGTAAAACAAACTGGCAGACCACAGAGTATAGGCCTTGAAGACAGTTTTAAAACAGTAAGCGTAAGAAGCGAAGTTGAAGAAAAGTTTTCAGCACTATTACAAAGATTGTTGATGTTAGTTCGAGAGGATGGCCGAATTCCTGTTTCATTAAGAGTTACATTAAGAAAGAAAGATGTCAAGAGGCTTAGTAGTCACAGAGAATCGAGGCAATGTCAGATCTCATCATCAATTTTTACAGTGAACGGTGGTGTAATAACAATTACAGAGGCTGGACAGCAGAAATTGATGACTATAATAATGAGATTATTTAATAAACTTATTGACTTATCTAAACCATTCCATTTGACATTAGTTGGGTTGGCCTTTACAAAGTTTCAAGAGAGGATGACTGGAAGAAGTTCAATTGTTAATTACCTCATGAATGACTTATCTGTACAGTCAGTTCTTAATATTCAGAATGATTGTGATACATCTGCTTCCTCCATGGACTATTCAGCTGTGTCACCAAGCAGTAGCACCACTACAGATCTCTCTGATGGAGAAGTAGAACCCTCTCCAAAAAAACCTAAAAAAGTTAATTGGATAGCGAAAAGACGATGTTTATCGAGAGAAGATGTCGCATCGCCCAGTAAACTGAAAGTGGGGGAGTTAAGATTAAATTCAAAGGAACTTGAGAAAGTGTCCGAATTAAGACTGAACTCGCGGGATCGCTCGTTAACACCTCGAGCTAGTCCTGCAAAGGATAACATGTCAGATACATCTGACAACATGAAGGACATAGCGGAAGGTGGCAATTGTGATGAATGTCCGAGTTACGTCGATAAAGACGTATTTAATGCACTGCCCGAAGAAATGCAGCAAGAGCTGAAGTCCATGTGGAAGAATCCAGCCAATTCAGAACTGCCCAGAACTAGCACTAGGAACATGAACAAATCAAAGCCCAACTCAATATTGAAGTATTTCGTTCCACAAAAATAGTAATTAAAATAATTTGCCTTGTTATTTTACGTGATAAGTGATGGTTTCTATTTTTTCAAATCATACAATTTTATTAATCTGATCAAATACATGTTTATGTTATTAAAATACTGTTTTTATTCAACACCATTCAAAAAAATCCAAGGTTTATAACTGGGCATATCATTTAATATCTATATTCTTTACAGCTTCTGTAGTCATAGAAGTTAATTCTGTTAACTTGTGCACATTATTTACATTTATATGTAGTGATTCTGCTAACTTAGTATAATACATAACATCGACGTTCAGTTGTAATCGTATTTTATCACCATCCGTCACTCCGGCGGATTCATTGCTTGGCTGTGATGATCGTTCTCTAATTTGTTTCAGTCTCCTCAAAGATTCCTCGGTCTTTTGAACAGATGTAAGTACATCCTCAACATATTTACAATAGCTAAAAGGCAAAAGTAAATAAATATATGGCATTTATTCATATTATTAACAAATGATTATATTACTATACGTACGATAGTGTCATAATATTATATAAAGATTCAAATATATCAATCAAAAATGCATTATCCAGTCTTTTTGAATCTGTTTTAAAATCTTCAACAACTTTAACTATGACATCAATATAAGAGCATGGTTTTGTAGGTACACTCCGGTTGGTCTTTCTGTACAATCTTGGTATGTCACTGACTTGTTTCAAATGTATATTGAAGAAGCTGAATAATTCATTAACTATGCATTCTCTAATTTTCACTTTATTATCACATAGCATGTCTTCAGATGGCTTTATACTTTGTTTGATGAGCTCTCTACAGTTTTGATTAGGCAATTTGCTTTCAACAATTTCTATGAACTTCGGCAATTTTTGATGTAAGGCTATCGTGTCAACATACAAGTCCATACAAGTTGTTATAAGTGTTTTATTGATGCTGCCAATTTCCACTTTTGGTGAAGAGTGCCTCTACAAAATGAAACAATATTGTTAAAGGTAATTAAAAAATTAACAGCTATTTTAAAGCGGCTTTTCCTTACCTGCAAACAATATTTACTTATCCATGTGCTATATCTAGCTATAAGTTGAAGAGATAGCTTCCAAAACTTGTGGGACAGAGCTTCGATAAAGATCCCATCTGACCAACAATCTTGTAAAGCTTTCCAACATTTAGTTGTCTCCTTAAGTAGAAAGTCATCATTGTCTCTATGAAGTGTAGGACTCGACCTTAATGAAGATTCAAAGCCACCTGAATTAGAAAGTAGAATAAAGCAATAGTCAAACATTTATTTATTTAAAAAAAGATCTGTTCTATAATGAAAATATGTACAAAATAGCTACTATACCTGCAATTTCTTGAAACCTAATTTGAAAATAAACTGGCAGATTCCATCTTCGTTGAAAGCTTTTATATTCAGATGTTGAATGTAGTAATTTTACTGTGTTTTTGCTATCACAATGTAATTCTAGTTTCTTTATGAATTGCATACTTTCACTGTATCTCCTATAAAATAACTGTGGGTTCCCTGGTGCAAATATAGATGCTAAGTTTACTTCTAGACGGTTCTCAACTTCACACCAGAAACAATTAACTAGAAATCTAAATTGTTGCACCTGAAACTTCAATTTGGAATGTTGCGTTACTGTTAGAAGTAACTTTAATTTTGTGTCTAGTAATGACAGAATCCTGGCATAGATGCCTTCAAGACCTTCTTTACTTCTCTGCAAAGATGGCTCATTAATGATATCAAGCAATAATGGTCCAACTGCTTGTTTCCTCATTAGCATTTCTGTTTCAGTTATCCTATCTAATGATGTCAAAATCATTAATGTCTTAAGGAGGTTCTCTTCATTATGATCATTCCAAAACTGGAAGAGTAGATCATTTAATATCTGTATTAACTTGCCTCCCACCTCATTGTATTGCTTCTTTTGCTCTGGCTTAACCACATTATTACATTTAACTATAGAAAACTTTAAATGATTGTATTCCATTGCTGCTCTATCTGCTAACACCATTTGTTCCTGACGTGTCTTTTCTGTAATGTCTTGTAAAATATTTTCAATGGAACTTAGGCAATTGACTGTTTGACTGTAATACTTTAGTAATTGCTTCTTCTTCAAGAGAGAATGTCGCTGGTTTAACCAAAGCGCCAATTCTTTCATAGCATCTTCTAGACACTTTTTTACGTCCTGTTATAAAAATTATTAAGAGATAAGGAAATAATCTATATACGTGAAAAAGAAATTTAGACTATGTACACACCTCGACTTCGTTGTTTAGTTGACCCAACGGCAATTGGATTTTTACGATTGTTTTATCAAAACCAATTAGCGTAGCACAGAGATTAACGAAGTTGGCGTAATCTTTGTTTATTAGTTCTATCATAGCTAATCTGAGAACTTTAAGGTACACGCCCAAGTCATCTCGCATAGTTTCCAAAGACGCCACATTCTGATGTTCTGCCAAGAAACTGTCTACTGAGAAGTTTGTCTGGAATATAAAGACAACATATATATCACAAATTACTCAAGTATATGCCGGTGAACTTGTAATTTCTTGTAAAAATTTAAGAATTACCTTCACGAAATCATTACGGTCAAAACAGAGTCCTCGAGGAGCCGGTGGTAGTGTAAACCCCTTAATATCACTCTCCATGTTTTGAGTTTTATGTTAATTGCAATTAAGGCACCATTATTAATCGGGAACGGAATTAAATGTTTATATTAAAAATCGTCTCTGTACTCTAACACCATTTTGACATGACAGTTTAATCACTGACGTAGGCTTGACACATCATCTTTCAATTTGTCAATCGGATACTTGTACCTAAAGAATTGTTGTTGTAAAATATTTGTAGACATAAAACAAGGAACAATTCTAAATTAATTATAACATCTTTTTCAAAAACATAATTTCAGTTTTTTATTTAAATATTTTTTATAAATACATCTACAGATGTCTGGATAGAGTGATATTATACATTTTATTTACTTAAAAACGCTCTTTGTTTTGACCCAACTTATTGTTTATTACAAAGACTTTTCTACTTGCTAATTAGAAAGACAAAGTGGATAAGTATCCAAATTACTACTAAACGTATACTAAATTACGATAAATATTTGTCAATAAGGAACATATAATCAAAACTAAATCGCCGCATTATTTTAATGATCCTAATTGGCCTGTACTTCATATAATAAACATATGAGTAGGCAATATATAAAACAAGGTTTTCGCGAAAAATGCAATATTTAACATGCAGTTGCGAAATTCTTTAACAATGGAGCTCAATTCTGATTTGTATTTAAATAGAGCAAAACTCGTGATGAGTGTCCTGGGCGTTTGGGTACCAGAAATAAACGAGATTATAACTAGAAGATTGTACAAAATCTTTATGCTATCTCTTCAATATTCATTTTTGTTATTTCAAATCATTAACGTGTTTCAAGTGTTAGGGGATATGGAGGCTATATCACATGCTGTTTACTTGCTTTTCACACAAGCCAGTTTGTGTTGTAAAATTTCTGTCTTTCATTGGAATATAGATGGAGTCCGAAATCTGCTAGAACAAATGAATAGCAAAACTTTTCAACCGCTGTGTACTGAGCACGAACGGTAAAAAGCTGTCTTTAATAATTAGAAAAAAATAAGGGGAGATTGGTAAAAATAGTGTCTAAAAAATTAAGGGGAGATTGGTAAAAAGCTAAGACTCATGTGATAACCAAGGGCACGAAAGACGATGGATGAAGGTACTATGTCGTTGCCTGCTCTAAACCAAAACGTCGGGTCGTAGTTAACTAAATCGAACATAAGTTTAACTAATATATTTCGCGTTCTACATGTTAAAAATGTTTTATTTAAATATTAATAATTAGCTTCATCCTTTATTTGCAGAATTTTAAAAACACGAGCTGTAAGTATAAAGCGATTATTAATGGTGTTCATAGTGGTTGCAGAAGCGACCTGTGTGGTATGGGGGTTAATTCCTCTTCTTGATCCCGAAGTTAAGAAATTTCCTTTTGATATGTGGTAAGCAATTTGTTTGGGGAAATCAATATTACTACCCACTTATAGAATCAAAATAGAATGAGTTACAAATTAGCTGGGTGCTTTG
Organism: Leptosia nina; assembly: GCA_963661955.1. Taxonomy (NCBI): domain Eukaryota; kingdom Metazoa; phylum Arthropoda; class Insecta; order Lepidoptera; family Pieridae; genus Leptosia; species Leptosia nina. The sequence continues at coordinate 146,430 of CAVLEF010000105.1, read as the reverse complement.
TTTGTTTTGTCCGGTCCTCTGTCCACAATTTATCGAAATTGCGATTATTTCGGAGATTCAACTATGTAATTAGGTATTACAAAAAAAAATACATTTTTTCTAAGGTTTTTGCATTTTATAAGCACATTTGTTACTTAGTAACAGTAAATTTAAAGATTTTTACAGGCTACCTGTAAATCCCAACATCTCCATAGAATACCAAATCGGCTTTACTTACCAAGAGATAACAATTTGCACTAGCGCATTCCTGTACTACGGAGTGGACACTGTAGCTATATCAATGATTATATTTGCGTGTGCGCAGATGGAGATTATTATGGAGAAAATATTAAGTGTAAGGGTAATTTTTTACATGTAATTTACATAACAATAATTATAACTATAAAAAAGTAATCGTTATATTTGGTAGGATACCTTAACTACAAATGACGACTGGTCGTCGTGAAGTAAATAAAATTAGCTGTTGGGTTCGTTTTTAGATCCAGTCCTTTAATGACAGTAGTACAGATGGAAGTCTGACCTTAGAGGAATATTATCTCGATGGCAATAAGAAATTAACTGAATGCGTCAAACATTACCAAGCTGTTGTAACGTGAGACTTTTCTACATACTTCACTTCCTGTTTCGAATTTTTTTATTGATTATGAATACATTTAGATTTTCAGAGACAATAGAAGATACCTTTCACTTTTACATGCTCTTTCAATTAACGGGTACTGTGGGGATCATTGTAATGAGCGCGTATCGTATTCTCATGGTAAGTGAACAATAGAGTTCTAAATAAATAAATCCGTTTATTTACAGTAAGACTTATACATAAGTTAAATTAAATGAACAAAGAAGTAAAACTTTAACATTTGTGCTAAAAGGCGTCAGATTCAGCTCAACTCAGTAAGGTTTCTGCGCTGATTCTCATTCTGTCCCTCATCAGATAACAACAAGTAGTACCGCTAACTTGAGACGTGTTATCGTCGCTTTAGTTTTGTAAAATTATTGAAAACCTAATTTTATTTTAAGATCGAAAGTGGACTTGTAAATTTTATTAACACGGTCATCTACGTGGCGCTTATGGCTAGCCAGATGTACTTGTGTTGCTGGAGTAGCCACGAGCTTACTGTTAATGTAAGTACCTAATGACAGAAAAAATAAACCTACGTTACAACTTTATACAAGTAAAGTATAATATTATGTAAAGAAATGTATATCGACTTGTGTTTTTCTATTAAATTTGTTTATAGCTTGCTTTTTATAATCTTCATGCATTTCAAATCAGGTCTTTATGTGTATATCAGAATTAATCTCGACATTACTTTTTCTTAAATTCTAGTGTGAAAAATTGCAAACAACATTATATTTGAGTATCTGGTACGAACAAGATCTAAAGTTTCAGCGTTCACTCTATTTAAGCATGATGCGTATTTCCAGCCCAGTGGTCCTTCGAGCCGGACATTACATTAGTTTGTCAAGGGAGACGTTTGTATCTGTAAGAATGTCGTTGTTTTACTATATGTAGTTCAATAGGTATTTACATGATTTTAACTTTAAAAATCTAATAACACAAATCCATTTCAGATTCTTCGCATGTCTTACTCTTACTTTGCAGTATTAAATCAAACGAAGTAGTTTTATCTTTTAAATTGAGTATATAATAAGGCGTAAGTTAGTTTTAATAATAATGAGTTTAGTATAATTGCTTTTCGCTAATTGAAATTCCGCTATTTAATTTTTACAGCAAGTGAAATTATAAAATATATTTAATCCAATGTTGTTTCAATTATTTAACATTGCGTCACATCACAAAATAACCCACATTATCTAGTTTAATTGTAATAGAATATATTGTTTGGTTGATTACATGTTTGTAACAACACACCCTAATATTGCCGAAATATTTGTCCACAACAACTAAGCATGTGTCCTTTATAAAAGCCATGTTCTTCCAAGAAGGTATAATATTTAAGTTTGAAACAGTAATTCGCTTGATCATGGAAAATCGGGTATTAGACGCATTCTTAAATAGAGCAGAACTTGTTATGAAACTGTTGGGCGTTTGGGTTCCAGACGAAAACGAGACGACAGCCCAAAAATGTTATAAATGTTTTACGTTTTTCCTACAGTACTCGTTTTTGTTCTTTCAAATCGTTTACGTGATTCAAGTGTGGGGGGATATAGATGCTGTATCTCGTGCAGTGTACTTGCTTTTCACGCAAGCTAGTTTGTGCTTCAAAATTTCCGTGTTTCACTGGAATATAGGTCTGGTAAGGAAGTTGCTAGAACAAATGTGTTGCGAAACTTTTCAGCCGCTGAGTGATTTTCATGAACGGTAAGGATGAAATCATATCTCGCTCCGTCATAATTGCCTGGTAGATAAAAGCGGAAAACTAGGAACCTGGGTGACCCAGGTTAGGGATACATAAATTTATTCTTTTAAAAATTTAAAATAAATTGAAAAAAAAATCGACTCGGGCAGGACTTTAACGTTCCGTGCTGTTGCTCTACCAATTGAGCTACCGAGGAACGCTGACGATGACGGTTCAAGTCCTGTTGTATACAAATAATCAGGTTATGGGGAGGCCACAGCTACTGCAAAGCGTTCGAAACGTCGCGCTGTAGTTAAAATTATGTGTAAATAACGCAATACATTTTGCGTTTTAATCCGTAAAAATTTTATGCGTGCTACTTGCGTAAACTACAGACTTATGTTTGTAAAATAAAAAAGTAGGTTCTTATCAATACATACTTGTAATTCTCCCGTTATAGAATTTTAAAAGCACGAGCTAAGTATATAAAACGGCTATTGCTGATGTTCATAATAGCCGCAGAAACTACTTGTTTGACTTGGGGGTTGAATCCCCTTTTTGACAGTGGCGCGAGGAAGTTTCCTTTTGATATGTGGTAAGCTTCATTGAGTTTACATTTAAGCAGCTAAAAACATATAACTGTACTAAACTACAATACCAGAAAATCCTAATTCTTCTACATAGGGCTCGTTAGTCCAATAGCAACGTATGGCTTGAAATCAAGGGGCGTTGGTTCGATTCTCACCTGTTTCTAATCGATTTACAATTTTTCTGAAAAATTTTTGAAATTCGTTTGGAAATATCTATATTAAATGGCTGTAGGAATATTCGGGCCATAAAGTAATCGGGTAAGGTTTTATCACGTTTCAATTTCAGTTGGATTACTGAATATCTAAAGCCAAAATAGATCACAACACTTGTTGATATGTTATATGGCTTATGCTTATGGTTATGTTTTCTATCTTCTATAATAAAAAAACGCGTGAGAAACATTCCTGTGTTTATTTGACTGGATGAAATTTCTAGCAGGAAACTGATTAGGGCGCTTATTATGTTAGTCTAGGTTGTAAATTCCGGGGCACTTATTAAATAAGGGTCCGTCCTAAGTGCCCAAGGAACTTGGATTTCCGCGCATGATGCAATCCTACGCAATATATTTTGACTAACTTTAGATTTGCTGGCCATCGAGGCACGGTGGAGGCCGACTTAACTACTTAACAGTAGTTTGAATTTTTTATATAATGGAAATCTATTAATATTTTCGTACAGGATGCCTATAAGTCCAGAAAAAGATTCATTTTATGCCATAGGCTTTTTATACCAAGAGATAACAATATGCATGAGTGCATTGCTGTACTATGGAGTGGATAGTGTTGCCATCTCGATGGTGATTTTTGCGTGTGCGCAGTTAGAGATTATTATGGAAAAAATTCTGAGTGTACGTACAGGATTAAATATATGTATACTTGCTTTATCGTTAATTTACTGAATATTTTTTTATTGTTCTGGAAACATTCCAGTTCGATTTTAAAATTTGTTTTTTGACGGTTATATTATTAATATTTATTTGTATAGTTAAAAACGCATGTCTGTTATAGTAAGTTTACACTAAATGTTTCATGTTAGTTCTTTCTTGTTATCTTATTTAGCAGTTGAAACGTAGACATTTGTTGTTCTAGATCCAGTCCTATCGGCCAAGTGTAGATGATATGACTGTAGAAGAATATTATACGAATGCCAACAATAAATTAATTGAATGCGTAAAGCACTATCATGCAGTGGTTAGGTAAGAAATTATTTAAAATAAAAAAACAGACTCTTGTAGACTTAATTGGCAATAGTACGTGTTTATTTTGAAATAACTTTAGAGAAGGTACCACCTATAATTTCATGAAAAAGTAATTCATTCAATTTTAGGTTCACCAAACTAATCGAAGACACCTTCCACGTCTATATATTTTTCCAATTAACGGGCGCAGTGGGGATAATTGTCATGAGCGCATATCGTATTTTGATTGTAAGTTATTACTTAAGAAAGAAAATTTTGTATATATGTAGGTAAATTTATAATTAATATAAATAGAGTCATATTTATTTGATTAGAATATTATTTAAAAGAAGTTACTTACACAATGTTTTACCTAAAAATTGACAATAATTTCAGCTTGAGAGCCAAAGCATAGAGCTTATAGCGACCATGATGTACCTGACAGGTATGGCCAGCCAAATATACATAAGTTGCTGGAGTGGACACGAACTAACATATCTTGTAAGTAGAAAATGTTGAAACTGAGTTTTACTTAATAAGAAAATAATGCGTATAAATTTATGTTTGTATCTTATGTCTGTATTTGGTTTAATAGTGTGTTCCCAAATTTATTACCCACATTTTTTCTGACAGGAGCACAGACAATCATGGCGTTCATTTCAACTTTTTATTCAACAGACTATTCGAAATCATAGACTGAAATGCGTGTGACTCGGACGCAATTTCGATTTAAACCAATTTTATCCGCATTTTTTGTCAAAAAGAAACTGAAAATTGTATATTTTGCAGAGTGAAAAACTACACACCGTTTTGTATATGTGCGCTTGGTATGAACAGGACCTTAAATTTCAAAGGGCACTTTATTTGACAATGTTACGAGTAAGGCATCCTTTGGTCCTTCGCGCTGGCCATTACATCAGCTTGTCGCGACAAACTTTTGTAGCTGTAAGATTTTTATTAATATTATAGATAACAAACGAAACAATACTGTTAAGATATATAAGATTATTAACCGTTCTTTAATACTTATTTCCCTTAAAAACTAAATAAAATTCACTATCTATTATTTTATTTTTATTAATACTAATTATTGCAGTGGTTTCGATTGAATCTCTATGGTTTTACTATTCAAATTCTATAACAAAGTCTAAATTTATCTCCTTTTCCAGATTCTGCGGACTTCCTACTCCTATTTTGCGGTTTTAAATCGAGCAAAGTAATTATAAGGAGTGAAGTTTGTAGTGATATCACATATTAGGGACAACAATTGTTTATAATTACCGCTTTGTAAGTTTGTAAACTAAACCCATTAGGAGTTTTGAGTTCTGCTAGGTGCTAATTTAACTAATTTCATTAAAGTTGAACATTTAAACAGTGTGTTTCATTTTATCCATAACTTATCGTTTTATTTATTGTTGTTATTTTTCTTTGAAAGCCGATATTTCGAATAAATTAAAACTGACGTTGTTGGTGCCGGAAAAAAATATTTTATATTCCATCAAGATCTTTTATAACAATTTTAAAACAAATCAACATATCCAGCTTTAAAATGTATACTAATTTTATTTAATACATTTATAATTGAAAACAAGAACTATTCGACCGCAAAAAATAAGTGAATATAAAATAGTCCTTAGCATAGTCAATGGTTACCATCGTCGTTAGTAGGTATAGTAAAAAGAACGTCCTGTATATCCCTTTCCGGTTGTGTTGTAAACTTTCGCACCAATATTTTCGATATAAAACTTGAAAGAGACCCATGTCCTTTACGAAAATTAATAAAATGGTCAACAACATAGACATGTTCTTAGGAAGACCGAGATTCATCTTACAACACCTCGGTATATGGTTACCGCCTGAAAAATATATTTATCTCCGTAACCTCTATAAATTTTTAGTTATGTTGACACAGTATTCCTTTATTTTCTTCGAGTTTATTTATATAGCAGTCGTCTGGGGCGATTTTGATGAAGTCTCCGAGGCTTCATATTTACTATTCACCCAAGCGTCAGTTTGTTATAAGACAACGGTGTTTATGATGAATAAGGATAATTTAAAAGAACTCTTGCGGTTTATGGAAGTGGAGATGTTTGCACCGCAATCTTCTGCTCATCAAAAGTAAAAAAAAATGTTTCCTCTTCTTTGTATTATATTATGTTAAGTTCAATGATAATTTAAAAAGAACGAAACGCTTTTCTTATTTATGCGGGCCTAGTGCAGACATGTGCCTATGTCTCATCATTAATCTGTTGCTGTACCCCTATATCGATAGTATTATGTTTTCTGGGAATTCGAATTTTGGACTTATTAGAGTTACTGCTCGTTTTGTCCTTTGATTGACGTAGACGGTCGCATAAATTATTATATACCCATTTTCTTAATTTATTTATTTATTAAGTAATGTATTAGATAATAATCACAGTTATTTCTCCGTATCGCTTTCATTAGAATATTAAAAGCTCAATCTAAGAAGATAAATAATCTCAGTGCTGTTTTCCTAACCAGCGCGATTACGACCTGCACACTGTGGGCAGTTATGCCCTTATTTGATACAGCTGAGACGAGGTTTTTTCCATTTAAAATTTGGTAAGTTAATCAGTTTCAACCTTCTTTAAAAAGAACAGCGTCAGTTGCTTTGCCCAAGTAAATAATTGAAAAAAAGTAAAATTTGGTTACTTATTTGAAAATTACTTTAACTAAGCCAGTTTCGATGCCTTGTGGCAACTGTCAGGTCAGACAACAGACTTCGGATAAGTGTTTTATTGAAATGTGTACTAATCGCGTAAATCACAGATAGTATTCCATAAATAATTATTTGTTCTTAAGTATATTATATATCTTACCAGCTGCTGTGCTGCACTATCGTTATTAACTTGTATGTCCACCAAATGCAATTTTTAAGGATGCCTGTCGACCCTACGAAATCTCCACATTACGAAGTCGGATATGTTTATCAAGTATTAAGTATTTACATCAGCGCTTTGCTATTTTTCGCTGTAGATAGCACAACCCTCTGCATGATAATGTTTGGATGTGCGGAACTTGAAATTATTGTTGATAAAATACATAAGGTGAATACATGACCTATACTCAATCATATTGATATAATCAACTTCACAGATAACGATATTATAATTTGCCTACTTGATATTTACCTAGAACATAGATGGCGCTGAGCTAAATAAAGTTTAGTTAGGATCTATGTCGCTAGATGGCAGTGCAAGATCTAGAGAAAAATGTAAAACACGCTTAAGAAAAACTTTCTTATCACTATATATACTTTTGATTATAAAATGTAAGTTATCGCTTCTCGGCCTTTTGGCTAAGATCAAAGTGTAGTATCTGTTCTTTTCAGCTTAATATCTGAAAGTTCCCGCATCGCGGGACCAGTATATTAAACTGATTTTTGGAAGCTGACGGGATGTTCGGGGCTCGCTCCACTCCTGTCGCGGGTCGGCCCGGCATTGCAGTGCCGCCGGGATCGGCCTAATCATTAAATAAAATATCAATAGTAGTAGCTTGTACTACTATATATTGTAATATGCAAATTGATGACTAAATAAGCCATTACAATGAGTAATAATACTGAATATTACAACTATTGCAGATTCGGTCCATTCCAATGTCATCGGGTTTGAAGAAATCGGAAAGCAATGAAAGAATTTTGGAAAATAATGAATTATTTAACGAATGTATTAGACATCATCAAGCGGTTGTAAAGTAAGACTTAATTATGATTGTTAATTACGATAAATATCATATAATGATGACGTATTGATTTTCTTATAGTCAAATTAAGTAAGTTGTATAAATATATAATACTCCATTAGTAACATTAAAATTTATCTTAAAAATGTATCTGCATGAAGAATCATTAATGAAATTAAAAATGTTTTTTTACTAGCGAAGTAAAATGTCAACTTCAAACTTCTGACCTAGTAACTTCTTCTTTGTATTACAGATTCATTGAATTATTAGAAGACACGTATCACGCTAATATATTTTTTCAACTCAGCGGTAGTGTTGGCATTATCTGTATAATTGGGCTTAGAATTGTAATTGTAAGTATTTATTTTGAAATAAGCGTGTAAGACGCATAGTTGAGCGTGCGCCGGTCTTGTTGTAAGTGTATTTCTCCTCTAAAAAAGAGATTAACGCGGTAAACTCATACAAACCTCTAAATGTTATTCATTTATTTCATTTCATGTATTTATTTCAGGCAGAACCTAGTAGTGTACAATTTTATTCAATGTTGAATTATATGGTTACAATGTTGTCACAATTGTTTCTGTACTGTTGGTGTGGAAATGAATTAACTACAATGGTAGGTCACTTTTAAAAGTTGCAGTAGGTAACTCATACTTACGATACTAAAACAATTTTACGGTAATTAAATGTGTAAGTTATATGCATTGGCTACTATAATTATTGATGTTAACAGCCTTTAATTCACTTACATATAAGCTTAGTATTTAAGTTATAATATGCTTTGTAGTTCAATGGTAACATAAGAAGATTATTGATTTTAGAGCCAAAATCTTCGTGAACATCTCTACTTGTGTCCATGGTACGAACAAAACAATAAATTCAGGCGATCTCTCATTATTGTGATGGAAAGGATGAAGAGGCCCATAATATTCAAAGCCGGTCATTACATACCTTTGTCTCGACCTACCTTTGTATCTGTAAGTATAATTTAATAGTTTTTCTTTGCAGATATAAAATATTATTTTTTTAAGTGCAAATCAAGTTGTCAGAGACCAAGTTGACTTATCTGCCCCGATTTTCTATCACTAATTTATTGGCGGTACTCGTAAAAGTCTACTTGTCTCATAAAGACCTGCACCCATGTGTGGGCCCCAGGTTAAAACAAAATCGTTGTATATATATCGCAATAATATGTAGTGTTATAATATTTGAATTGGAATTTCAGATTCTGCGCACATCATATTCTTATTTTGCTGTTTTGAATCAAGCTAAAAATAAAATATAATTAAGCCACATCGAGTAATAACTACAAGGTAGAAACTACCTTGTAGAGGTTTCTACCTTGTTGATGTTAAGATGTTGATGGCAACTATGCTCTCAAAAGAAACCTTAGTATCCGTGATATCCGAGTTAACCATGATTCTAAGTTACTTCAAAATCACTTGGTTTTATAATGCGTATAGCAAATACTTTTTCTGATGTTGAAACTTAAAATCTTATACTTCACCTATGTAAGAAGACACTTGGAGTACGCGTCCCAAATATGGAATCCATGCTACGCCGATAAAATTGGGCGAATTGAGAAAGTACAAAATTAGATATTTATGCTATCGACAAAAAAACTGTATTCCATTCTAAAGACTATCTCCGACTATGTAAAAAATTTCGACTCCTGTCCCTTTTGGATCGACGTCGAATAGCTGACTAAATAATGACTAACAAAATTGACTCCCATGAGTTACTAGAGATGATATATTTTAATGTACCACCCAAGACACTTCGGCTTGCCCCTCTTCTTCGCATTCCTTCTGCTAAAACCATTCACAGGCAAAACAGCTTCCTGGTATGCGCCTGCACAAGTTTCAATAAAATATGTAAACAGCATGACATTGATCCCTTTTTATTAAGTGTGCCCTTGGCAAAAATAATCTTATTTCACATTTTTTCAAATATAGTACTGGATAAGCTAACACTCAATGCTGTTAATTAAATTAATAAAAAAAAAAATGTTTCTTCAAATTCATAATAAGCTCGCAACTAACTCTAAGCTCGCATTTTTGTAAAATTTTGTAAATTTTTACAGTTCTGAAGCTACAAGTGAAAACTTTTAATTGGCTTTCTGATATTTAATATAGTGAATATGATATCCTATTGTTATTAGCTGTAAGTTTTCTATGTCTGAATAAATGAATTAATTAATAAATGAAAACACCTTAAAATTGTTACGAAAATTAAACACAAGTGGACAATTGATTCGTTTATTCATTGATACTGTATCACATACGCGTAGTGTACATGTAGACATAGTTAAGTGTGCATTTATGAAATTTATGAAAATACATTTCCCTCAAGAACATCGACTTACGAGTTAAAAATAAAAATGCGTTATACATGCGTGTTATAAGAATAACCTTTTAAGTCCCATGGATCATCTTTTTTTATAGTAGGTGTAATAAAAGTTGTCATTGCAAAAAAAATGTTCTTCACAGCCATTGTCATGCGAAAAGATAATCCACGCACTTGTTAACAATATTCGTTTAAACGTTGAAAATCGCTTTTAAATATCAGTCAAACGTTACTTATGCGTTACGAAGCTCAAATGCGGCTGCAAATTGACGCCGAAATTATTTTTAATATAATTATATTAGGTTATTGTGAATATAACAACATAATTATATGTTGTATATAATTTATGTATTCACAAAATATTTTTTACGTATTTATGACGGTCGTAACATACGAGCATGTGCGTATTTTATTGAACTTCGGCATCAATCGATTACAGATTGTAAGAGAAAAAAGTTATTCAAGCGCATTAACTTAATTCCTGACTCACACTTCGAGAGTTACCAGGTCTTTAGAAATTGTAAGAGTTAATAAAATATTTGTAGCCTTATCAATAAATAACTATAAGTTAATTTGACTTTCGTATCATGTACTAGGCTATCAGCAATCAAGACCTGTATAATTCTCATCGTGCACATCAGGCAGCTTTAAGGCATTAGAATATGTATTATTATCACAGCGGTGCGATGTAAAGATAGATATAGCACGTAGATTAGTATACGCAATTCGTACGAATTTCCTTACGACAATAAATTGTATCTCAAAGATAATTTTCAGAGACGAACGAGTCTACAATAAGCTTGTTAGATGTTAAGGTAGAAAAAAGGCAAGAGGCTACCTTCTGTGGAATATGACTCAATCTTTAATAGCAGTATAGCAAACGCTTTTCTCATTTTGGAAAATTCTCCTTCATAGATTAAGTATTAATTGTGTTAGTTACGTGCACACGCAACAGTTTACAGTTAAAGAGAGAATAAAACACATCAAAATCAATTGTTCACGAATTATTTACTTAGAATCAATTAATACAAAATTTTATAATTAAAATGGCAATAACACATTAACAAAACATCAATTACATTATAAAAAATTCACAACATTCTTGGAATATAAAAATTCGAATTTGAACCACAACCGAAATATTAAAACAGTGCAGTGCGCCCTTTGACCAGAAAAGCTCAAATAAGGGCATGACTTCTCAGTCAATACGTACAACATCAATAAAAGCTCACATTTAAATGTGGAAAATTCGTTCAAACCTTTTTTTATTTTTTTTTTTTTTTTTTTTCCCCATTTTTTTTAACCCGCGTGAAATATCAAATAATATATGGTTAAAACTCTAAAACGAGATGACCATATTTGAGGAAGGCAAACATAATAGGAGTCAAATCATATACAACATTTTATAACTATAACGTTATGAAACATTAAAATTCAAAATAATTCTTAGGCAACCAAGACAAAAGATTCAACTACGGAATTAAATTGCAACTACGGAATAAAATACGGAAATAAATCTACACCATGTTAAACGTACGTGCATTCCAGTTGCAATTAGAGAATAACACAGTTATCTACGCGTATGTTACCATAATATAAAAATAACTACTTAGTTAAATACGATATTGTGTTTAAAATCATTATTACGTACAATAATTGAAAACTACCTTCGTTTTACCGTTACATGTTGCTAAATGAAGATCTTTCCTGCAGATCAAGATGGCGGCCGCTGAAGTTAAAATTATAATGGCGGTAGATGAGTTTGACATTTACTACAATGCTTTGACAGCTTTAATGATACAGATAAATATAAAAGCGGAAATAGTGTATACAGTGCAAGATAAAGGTCGATGTAGTGATTAAAATTATGAAGCAATAAAGGTTCTACATGTCTACGCTGCTATCTATGGCGTTTTCAAAACTACACGACTTTTATCTAACTTTATATATTGTAATAATTCACTGTAACATTGTAATAAATTATGAAAATATATCTCCATTATACACAAATAAATGCTTCTTTGAGCAACAGTTTAGCTAGCGGAAGATAACCCGTTGTCCTTTACATTAATATTCATAAGAGATGCAGCATTTTATAATACAATAACATAAGACATTCTAATTTTTAATTAGGCCTGTTTTATGTACGTTCTGTGGCACAATGTAAAATTTTCTCTGTTGAAAAGTTTGTTTCATTGCAATAGGATTTAAGCAGTTTATTAAACAAGTTATGTCAGCTCTTCTTGACACAAGTATTATTCTGATTTTTTGACTATTTTTGTAATGACTCTTAAAAGTACCATTTCATTATTTTTATCAAGAACATTCATAAAACAAATAGCCTAATGTCTACATTTTGACACCATGTGGAAGTTGAAAGACTAACTACGTTGTGAACTACAATTTCAGGGAAAAAATAAAAAGGACAAACATCAATTTTACAACAAAACTTAATGATTATCTATAACGCCAAAATTCATCCAAGCTAGTATAAAATTGAGATAAAATTAGTTATAACTACTAACTAACTAATCTAGACATTTTGTTAGCTAAGAATCACTCGACAAAAAAAATTTACACGACATGTCATCCGCAAACACGGGTATTACGGTTCTATCAATACAGAGGTGATAATGGGCTACAGGTATTATTTAAAAGTTCATTATGAATGCCGTGTTTACGGATATCCTAAGTTCACAAATTACAATCTTCGTCAAATAGCGAAAATTTGATTTCTACGGAATACTGCAAAATATGTTCCATTATACGAGATCACTGCGTTAGAAACTTTAATTTGTACAATCTTTGTTCGACTATATAAGGCGTTTCTATTTCAGTATAACTAAGTGAAATGAAAAATACTACCAGAGAGTAAGTAGTCTGTATAAATTTAAGTTGTTTATCCATTATTTCCTTATCCAGGCTATTTCCATAGTGTATATAAATAATAAAATGTATTTTTATTTAATTCATTATTTCCGACTTTACTAAGGCATCAGAAGTTCAAAAAGATGCATCTAAGATTATTGAACACCCACTTTCACTTAGCCTTGCTGGAAAAACTCTCTAACGTATCTAGATTCTGTATTTAACTTCCTTAAAACGCATAAACTAAGGACATTATGGTAAAAGAAATCAAAAATTCCATTGTGCGTTGTAAGAAATGATATTATTCTTCCTCAAAGAGCGATAGCAGGACACAAATACTGTCTTTTTCTTGTATCTCATCTCTTTTAAATAAAGTAGAAGCTATAAACAATCCGAGCAAGCCAAAAGGATAGAAGCGAGAAGTGTCTTTATTCGTAACCTATTAAGGATCATTATGTAGTGTCATCCTTTTGACTGGACGGGAACACGATATAAGCCGACTGAATAGAAAAGGTGTGTCGAAAACGAAAGCTAATCCTTATCATCTAAACACCGAAAGCTACTTCTTCATTCAGCCGAGTTACATCTAGGACGTGGTATTCTACTTTACGAGGAGTGTGGCCATACATTTGGCGGAATACTACCTTGCGCTTGACTAGACCGGTTCGGAATACTACATCAACAAAACGAGATAAAAATAATACTACATTAAATAATTCTACTGGATTAAATGGAATTGATAAGTTCATTTTGAGCGAACACTTAGAATATCTCAAATAATGCCGTACATCTCATCTTCTCCTTCATAGCCTCCTAAAATAGACTCACCATTCTTGTATAAGTCAATACCTGGAATAGAACAGGAATTTTATATTACTGCCACAAATCGTGATATAATAGTGTCCCTTAAATCGCGTTGCCCCTTTGTAGGGCATGGGGCTAACCCAACTATGTACCATCACTAATGTCTTTTTAAATAATTGATAAGATTTCTGTGAAGTTACTACTTTGTTATTTTCCGAGTTTCAAACACAGAACGTAATGCTAAGCTATGAAAGTCGGTTCTACTAAAACTATATTCCGTCCTTATCATACAAATTCAATTTAGAATGTCAGGGAAGAAGACAACAGGAGAAATATGTAATATGTAACTAAATGATCTCTTAAGTATTAGAAATACAAAACTTCTAGTATCAAGTTCTTTTGTTTTGTATATTTCCAACTAAGAAACGTGTGTATGTCTTTATTCAATAATATAATAGTAATATGTTTTACCTGTATAACAATAACAACAGCTCAAACGCCAAGTTCGCCATATTGCACGGACCACTTCTCGTACGCTACTAAGCTGTGTGGCGAAACCGACGGCCGGATGCGCTTCAACGCATCTATAAAGTCCTGGTACATGATGCTCCGAACCAGCGAAAGGTCAAGGCATTTTACTTCTTCAGGGTCTAATTCTAAGAAAGAAAAGATTAGCAAAATTAGAAAAAAAAACCTATTTTGAATCGTAATCGTAGATTTTTTCATCGTTACTTTCCGGGTCACGAACCACCGTTCACAGATAGCCGTAGCCGTAAAGATATTCGAGTTTCGGTTACAGTCTGTAGATTTTCAAACATATGAAGCCAAAATAGGTAAAAACGCACTTGTTAAGTTGTTATGCATAGTGTATATTATATCGTAGAGTAATAATAATAATTAATATTATACTTTAAAATATTAATGAATTAAGGGTTAATCAGTCAAGTTTAATACCAACCTCTGATGGGCCCAAGGGCGGCATCTCTACAAAGTGCGGTAAGGTCACTTCCCGAATAGCCGTCAGTCAGAGCTGCGAGCCGAGAGAGCTCATCATCACTTATGGAGGACGCAGCAGACCCTCGCGATAAGACGCGACGCAAGAGAGCGCCACGTGTACGTGCATCTGGTAACGTCACGTAAACGCGTTTGGGGAACCGTCTGCAATTCGCAACATGGTAACATTGTTATATACGTTTTTGACAATTCTCGACCTTGACAATCCAATTATGATGACAATTTGGCATGTTTCGTGTCATTGAAACAACACCATGACCCGATGTTTCGGATTATTTACAGAAGCCCTGGTCACGGGGGCAATAAAGACATGGAGGGTGTCCCTATTGTCAAAGCCAAATCTACTACGCTAGCGCTATCTGTTTCGTCGTAGTTGGTATTTGCATAATCTGGCTGGGTCTTTATTGAAATCGTGTAAATTACAGACAATATTTCATCTCGTTTGGTTCGGCATGATATAATACGGCCGACGTAACTTGGCAAGTCTAAACGGAGATTACACGAACTCGTAAAGAATAGTTTTCTTTGCCACACTGCCATTTATTTTCGTTACTGGGATAAAAAAGAAGTGAAAGATTTTAGCAACAAAAAGTAACATTACAATAATTAATTCAAAGAGAATAAGGGCTACGGACGCTTATCTTTCACCTAAAATACAGATACAAAACGAAAATATAACAAAAGAGAGATAGATACTAGTATTAATAAAATAAAATTAGATAATAGTATTAAATTTAACAATAAACAATCACTTTTCTAACGGACTGCGCTAAAGAGAGTGATAATGAAATAAACGCCAAGGAGTGAGCGAGACACACTACTGTTCACCGGACATTACCGAGTATGTAGGAAGCTTTACGAAATAACCCAATAGAGATGTCCATACTTGTTCCTCGAGAGTGTCGTTTAATCAATTCCTATTGAAATAGACACAATTGGATCGTAGAAATATATTTGTATAAAACGCTTTAAAGAAGGTGAAAATAGTAATTATATAAATAATAACTCATATTTAACTAAATCACATAAATCACAATAAATCTATAGACAGTATTTAAATCACATCGTTCAATAAAGAAAAACAAGTTTTTAATAATTTTATTTTCCTTTAAAAGTAAGCATGGTATCATTTATTAATAACACCATTCACGGTGCTCCTAAATTCATTTACTACAATATCCCATACGATTAAAAATTCAAAATTAAAATCGATAAAAATCGAATACGAAATTTAATAGAATAAACGGTCGATTATGTTGACAATAGGGTCAATCTCTAGTTTATATGTCCGTCCCGCGCACCTCGCTCTTACCACGGTTAATATCTTACGGAACATTTCTGCGCAGCGTTTCGCGCTAAGATCAGGCTTGCCAAGTTACGTCGGCCGTATTGTAATAACAGTGATAGTGACAAATAGTGGTCAGTTAATGTTAGGACTCTTGCACCGAACTGTTGATCACTGTGAAAACGATCTTAAAAAAAATTCTAACTAAACCATTTCTTTTAACTATACTTATTACGCATACCAGATTTATTACCAGACCAGCACTTCAAAGGTATGCCTACCTTAAAGCCGCTTCATCCAACTCCTGTGGTCGGTTTGTAGCAGCCATAACGATCAGTCTATCAGCTCCAGCAGCTGGTAGGCCATCAAATTCTACCAGAAACTCGGTCTTGAGCCGCCTTGAGGCTTCGTGCTCACCAGTCGAACGCTCGCAGAGCAGAGAGTCCACTTCGTCCACGAATATTATTGATGGCTGGAAGTGGAACAAAAATTGTCTAGAAGATTATAATTGAACCTTAATACGCAAGTGCTAAGATTGAAATTACATTGCGCGAGCGGTGCATGAGTCAATAAGTTGAAAAAATTCGACATTGAGGTATGGGACTCGGTAGCTCAATTGATTAGAAGCAACAGCAGGGAACGCTGAGAATGCAGGCTCAACTCCTGCCCGAGTCGAAAATTTTTCAATTTATTTTCCATTTTTAAGATGATAATTACTTAAAATAAAATTTGTGTAAGCCTTATTAGTAAGGATGTTAAGTGGCAGAAACTCACAAGCCAAAATAATCTTTCCATCTTGTGAAAACAGCTCAAAGTAACATTAGAATTTCTGGGTTTAAGTTATTCCACCAACCTGTAACTCCCTGGCTACTTGAAACAGAGCTCGAACCATCTTCTCTCCGTCTCCAACATATTTACTAGTAAGCGTAGCAGCTGATATGGAAAAGAACGTAGCAGAACATTCTGCCGCGACGCACCGCGCTAATAACGTCTTACCTGAAATATTAAAGCTTCATTTATAATAATATTATATATTAGTTTTCTTGGAAGCACAGAAGAATTTTTACAAATATATATAAGAAATGTGATAGTGTGAGACATCATAAATAGAGAATGAAAGTTTATTAATTATTACCGTTTCCAGGTGGACCAAACAAAAGCAGTCCTTTCGCTGGTGACCGAAGTCCCGTGAAGAGTTCAGGTCTCAAGGATGGCAGAACCACCATTTCTTGCAAAGCCTGTTTCGCTGCCTGTAAATAAAAAAGACGATGCTAATGTCATTTAATACTATCGTTCTACCACGATTTTATGAAGTGATAAAAGTTAAATTACAAATATAGTGACGTGTATAACGGTGTGTGACGGGCTCGTTGGTCTAATGGTAGCCATGTATGGGTACTAATTAATGGGTCGTGGGTTCGATCCGCACCGGTCCATCGATATCTAACATATTTCTTATTTTTCTGAAACATGTTGGATTTCGTCTGGAAATCTGGATATTATATCAGTGGTAGGAATACTGATGAAAAAACCTTGAAGCTTTATGGCGCTTCGGATTCGGTCTGTGGATTTCCGAATATCCAAAGCTAAAATAGGTCGACAGCGTATTTTGTTTAGATGCTATAGGCTGGGGTTATACACCTACCATCAAGCGAACCCCATGTTTGTCTGTCCTCCTGTATTATGAAAGAAAAAACTCTTACATCCTGCCCCGCTATGTCTTCCCAGTGCACCTTAGGACCACCCTCAACGATTTCGTCCAGGATAAGCTGAACCAGCTTCGGATCTACGCCTCGTATCGACAGCGTTGACTGCGGAGTTCTGCTTCTGGTGGGCGTGCCCCGCTGGGAGCCGCCGCCCACTGCTCTTCTTACTGGCGACCCGTTCGCTGGTACCTGATACGCGCCCTGATCATGAGCGAAGGATACTAGGGGTTAATGAATGATGTTAGTAAGCAAGGAGTTTGATTTGGAGTCATTAAATAAATAACAGGTAAATGAAGAGGAATGTCCACTTTCCATAGAGTCCCAGGCCAAAGTCTTTTTATGGTTAAGTGTTTTTGGTACTTTAATTTGGGACAATAGTAGTAGCGTATTTACTATTATTGTCTTTAGTTGTAGTCTGAAATGGGCATACCATGTTGTTGTTCTTCCATGGTTTGATCTACCTTTATAATTGCTTGATAAATTCGATTTGATTAACATTCTCTGTGAACATTTTTTGATGAAATATACTTAGTATTTAATTTAAATCGACAATTTAAAACTGATAACGTAAGAGAATCCGATAAATTCAGTTAAAGTTTGGTTTGGCTTCTCTATTAATGATTTCCAAAGTTCGCACAAGGCCGGTATATATATGAACTAAAAAGCTATGTTTTATGTTTCTTGTTGTCTGCAAAAATGTAGGGGTATTATATATTTGCTAAATGTATATTGAATGTTAACTTCAATGTACATAGAAACAATTGCACATGACCATGTCTTGTCATTTAATTACCAAGGTTTATATGATGTATGTACACATATACATAAATTGAATTAAAAGTTAAATATGTGCAGAAGCATTAACATAAACAAACTCGTATCTATGCATATCAAATTTATAAAGGAATGTAAATGCAGAACAATTTAATGAGCGTCATTCGCGCTTAAAAATAGTCATAGTGTGTACACTGATTTAAGTGAAGGTACGAGTCTATACTAATATATAAGGCTGAAGAGTTTGTTTGTTTGTTTGAACGCGCTAATCTCAGAAAATACTGGTTCGAATTGTAAAAAATATTTCTGTATTGGTTAAAGTATTTATCGAGGATGGTTATAGGCGACAAAACACCACGCTGTTAGTAGCGAAGAAACAGCGAAAAATTAAAAAAAACGGGGACCAACAGTGTAGTGTCATTATTTTTATACGTAATTGCTCGTTTAAATATTAATCAAAATGAGCTCTTGTGTGAATTCTAAAAGGCTTTCGCAGCCATTTTGTAAAGTCACTTCGATCGGTTTTTGAGTTTTCGTGCAAGTCCTCCACTTTTGATTTCGAAACAAAAAGCTTATAAATGAAAAGATATTTTAATATAGAGTTAAATATAAATTATCTCGTCTGTACGTCGTTAAGCACACTGGTCCTATAAAAAGTGCTCATTTCTTGTAAGGCCATTCGTATGTTACCATCTGCTCTTTATTACGAGTCAAATGCGCAAAAAGTCTTATTATCGCCTAACTGTTAAACGATAAATGGTACATCACCTGCTATAAGTAGTTCACTCACTACAAGTTAATTTTGTTCTGTGACATCTTGTTATAATTGAAAAAAAAAAACATTGGATTGTGATTTTACAAATTGTTACTCGTAGTGTTTGTCTACAAATATAAATTTATAATTTCGCCTACAAAAAACCTAACTTTCGAAAAAAAATGCAAAGCCCGAGTCGGAAACGTACCTTCTAGATGTGTACATCTAGAAGGTACATAATTTAATATTTAGTACATATTAGCATTTTGTGGTAAGCAAGACCAGAAGAATTTTATAATTATACTATATATTCTCAACTGCCTAGCTTTCGCGGTTTTAGAAACAAACAGAACGAAGTTTTAATATTATGGACCCATTTTTCTTTGAGTGCGGAACCCAAAACTCACTAAGAGGTCTCTATAAACTTATAAAGAGCAACAACAAAAAAGATGATGTTGAGAGCATAGTAACAAGCACATAGGAACAGGAAGGAGATAACTTTTTCTTTTTGAAGCAACATTAGCAATTTGATGACTGTATCTAGTTATAATATCCGGATGACTTACAGAGAGCTGCCGTTTAACAGCTGGTGGAGTAGACGCTGGCTTCATGGGATATCTGGAATACCCTCCATTGGAACTGTTAGGTTGCGACGACGACCGGCCCATGGAACGTGGGAGCGTTTGTGACTTCATCAGGGGCCCGCCCATTCCACTCTGCGGTCTCCTACTAGCGGTTGTCAGCTTGCGACCAGCAACTACAATGTTAATGTTTTCAATTGAATAATTAAATAATTATTATTGATATAGCGTCATTGGGTTCGGTAATTAGAATCGGCATTTTTTTTTTCAGAAATCGAGCCAGTTAGACTCAACACGAAAAAGTTTAGGTTATATTGTTGAAATTTTTCGTTTCTTTCAATAAGAAAAATGAAATGGAAAAATAGTCCACATAAATTTGGTCCCAGGAGTGAATGATACGTTAGAAGATGCATATTATTAGTGATGGTTAATTATACATCCATGACATGAACTTAACGCAATACGGATTGATGAATAGAATTAGAATGTAGCAACTTTCAATTTATGTACCAAGTAGTAGTAGTATTTAGTTTGAATTGATTTTTATTTTGCCCTCAACGACGACTTCTAAGACGTCATTCGGACATTTAATGTAGTAATAGCGAAAGCCAATAAAACAAGTACAATAAAAAATCAGTTACGAGTTATGGTTATAATAAAAAATACGCTGCGTTAATAGTTGAGAGTTTGAGACCAATCAATTTAATGTCAACGAATGAGAGACGTTTCGCCACTTTGAAAATAACCGTACCTTCAAGTTTCAATTACTTTTAACTTAGCGAAAGTTCGTGTTATAAAATAAATGAGGAAAATCGCGAATTCATTCATAACAAACCTATCACTAAATAACACCAGAAAAACATAAACACACAAGAGGACGTATTTGTAATTCTCGACACAAAATTTAAAAATGCTAAGAAAAAAAATTTCCTCCTCAGACGAAACAAAAGCTTACTGAATTAATAATTACACGTACATTTACATTTGAATGCAGTAACCCTGACTCAGGTGCTGTATAACGTAAACTAGAACAATATAATGCGCATAATATGAAAAGAAAAAAACGATCAACATTCAATTAAAATATAATTTCCAACATCCACAGCCAAAAGGCGTAGGTGGGCGTTCTAAAACTATTCCACATTGTTGTAACGATTACAAAACTGGGGCGTCAATTCGTTGACATACTTTAAAACTTTTATCTTAGATATAATTACAAATATAAGTTTTATTGATATTGCGTATAGTGTAGGCGCAGAGTAATGAGTTTGCATTATGCAACTTGCAATATAGTAAAGAACCTACACGTGATAATTGCCATTTTGCTTTGGTATATTATATTGAAATCTTCTTTCATTTATGAGTGCCTAGTAGTTCAATGAAAACAAGAGAGGTCACTTATTTCTTTGTTCGTGACGTTCTGAAAAACCTAACCTACAGACAGACACCTATCTCAATCTATCATTAGTTCTTAGTCAATTTTCTCTTAAAGTAAAGCAGACACATCTATGTCTGCACAATATGTATAACCCATAAAATATATATTTGATCCGATTATATTATTAAAATACAGACATTTATTTACACCGTATGTTTGACTGTAAATTGAGCTTTCTAGTCTGTGTCGTGCTTATAAAAGAACATAGAAAATACTGTCCACAGACAACAAAGCTTTTCATTAGAGAAAAGGCCTACAGAAAACCGTTTCCTTTCCACAGTGAAGTAACTAGTCGCACTTATTACGCCCTGAAGCCGACGCCTTTTGTCAGTTTACAGGCTGAAATGAAAAAATCCTTGAACGGACGGTAAATAAACCTTTATGAAAGGGATGGTAGTATTAAATGTCGTTCGTACATAAAATGTAGAATTTTTGAATCAAATTTCGAGTAAAATATGTCATATGTATAGTAAAATATATGACATCTTTATATGTTAGTATAGATCAGCTCTTTAAGTTGAATCTATACTAAATATAAAGCTAATTTTGTTTGTTTGAACGCTCTAAGCTCAGGAACGACTAGTTTGAATTAAATAAATATTTTTGTGTTGGCTAGAACATTTATCGAGGACAGGCTATACAACACCATGTTGCTATAAAACAATGGTGTGACAAAAAGCGGTCAGCGGCAAATATGGAAAAAGAGGGGGAAACTCTTCATCCCTATAGGTTTCCGATGTGTACGCTGCAAAAACGGTTCAAGATACAAAAAAAATATGTATGAAAGAATGATTTGTTTTTAAAGGATCTAACGCGACTGACGTCGTGGGTAGAGCTTAAGTTGATAAAGATGAAGGGATTTGCAGAAACGAATTTGGATGCCGAATATAACGATTCTCGCGGGCGAAATCGCTGACACAGCTAGTTTAAATGACTGCAGTCGTTTTTTATTATCTTTTTGGAGACGATCTATCTTCAAGCACCTGATCGATTTTGGGTTGTTGGCTTATGAAGACCAAGTGTTTAATCACCTCAGAAAATGGTAATAACAATCTGAACTTGTCAATTCAGCGTATTTTGGGACGATTGAGTGGGTACCTCGTCTCCCAACCTTTTCAAGCATTCGTTATGTCACCGGCAAGACGTTAAAAACGCTGCAATATTTATGTTTACAAAGCGAAATATGAAAAGAGGCTTTCACGTCGACTGCACCGAGTGCCTACTCCATATCGCGGCAACGAGGCCGCGAGCCTCAAATCTCGACATTCAGCTTGTTTGTTGAGCCTTTTCGCGAGTTATTAGAACCTTTGTTGTAAAGCTCGCTTTTATACGTTTCGAAAAAAAAATCTTTATCCCTATATCTGAAAATCTGAAAGCCAAGTTACCATGCCAAATGAACACTATAGGATATCACAGGTGGGGCTCGAAGGTATCAGACCAGGTTGCATCCTTCGTATGTCGACTTTTAAACTTTCTAAAATGACTACAAGTTTTATAATAGTACCACCGTCCCACACATCAAGAGTTGTGAAATATCAAAACAGAGGTTTTTTGATGGCACTTGCCGCGCCCTACTAATAACATTGCAGTTATCAAATGATTCGTGAAAACTGAATGAGCCGTTTTAAAGCAGTAGGAAACAAGTTGGAATAAGATACGATTTATATATACATCTAATTCAACACTTTAACAGTTCACGACGCGATATGTATATTAGTTTAACTTATTTGGAAATGATTTCAACTACGGCCTGACGTTTCGGATGCTTTGCAGCAGCCCTGACCACGGCTACTAAGATATATTGGGTTTTAAACCGTTCACATGTTTTATTTTTACATAATATGTATATATTACATTTAATCTATATATAAATTGACCCCTTACTGATCTTGGTACTAAATGGCGAATTTCAGCTTGACCTAACAAAATTTAAATATTACGAAATTTCCCTCATAAAAGGTGTCAAGTTAAGGTCAAAGAATAATGTATTAACGCATACGCGAAAGTGAGAAAAGTAGGTCGGCTCTACCTTAAACTTAAATCTGGTGACAAACATGCAAATTACAGTGTCATTGAGTGGCTGCTTATCTTTGCGTTTGAAGCTCTTTTTTTTTTCAATATAAAAATCAGTTATTTTTTTCTTTTTTATTTATATTGCCTTTGACTGAAAGTAAAACGTTTTTTCTGTGATAGTTCGTGATTCGGATGAAACTTAGATATTAAACCTTCAAATATGTTGTCTGTGATTTTACAAAATATATCTACGAAGTAATCAAACAAACTCGTTTAACTAGTATGGAGCTTTTTATAAGAGAACAGCTAAATCAGTAAAAATGGCGAGTCTTTTAAAGACTTGATTTAGAAAACTTAGCATTTGCATTTATAAAAGTATGTATACTTTCTAAAGACGAATGTCTTTTAAAGGAAGCTAAATAAAACATAAAATATAAGCGTTAGTTTTTTTATAAGCAGGTAGATATGACATCAACTAAATAATCATATTTGAACGAGATTCAAAGCCACCTCCTTGCTTCAGTCGAATAAATAAAATATTGGAAAAAAAATCATGGCGTTGGCTTTTTGTATACCTACCCAATAATTCTATATTGTCCAAAATAAATAAATTTTAAAATATTTGCATAAATGAAATTAAAACTCGTTAACTAAATTAAGTTTAAAGAGAATGTAAGTAATTTTTAAGCTAAATGTAATAGGACAACAGCAGTACCAGAGAGGTTAAAAATAGCAATTAATTAAAAAATAATTCAAGCTTATCTAGACAATGGAGGACACTACTTAGAGAATTGCAGACATTGAAGTTCGTTGCTCTCAAACAATACTATTAGATTTCAGCGTTATTATAATGTAAATGTTTTCTCCATTGTTCTCTAAGTTATGCAATATTCTACAACTTAAAGATAATTTTAAAATGGGGAAAATATCTTCACACATTTCTTTAAAAATAATAAGAGGAGACTAGCAAATTTTGTGGTTTACTTAATCTATACTAATATATAAAGCTGAAGTGTTTGTTTGAGCACGCTAATCTCAGGAACTACTGGTTCGAATTTAAAAATTCTTCGTGTTGGTGAGAACATTTATCGATGAAGGCTATAAGGCTATTATTGCGCTGTGACTAATATGAGCGAAGGAGCAGCGGGAAATGTAAAAAAAACCGGGGATCATTTTCATCTCTGTGGGTTTCCGATACGTACGCTAGCTCCCTGAGAAAACAGTTCAAGATAGTGTATATGTTGCGAGTTATATGGCCGGGATATTGAACATTAGGTGAATTCCATGACCTCACTGTTCCTAAAAAATGGGAGAGCATTTTTTGAAGGGTTGTTAAAGCACTGTAACTGGGGAGTGTCCAAAATCGATAGAACTCTATAATTGAGATACGACATGCTGACCTCATCAAAAATAATTTTGGACAATAACATTTGAATATTCAGTTCTATTAAATGTTCAGTATCGTTTATTCTAGTTCTCAAATAGCTGAAATGTTAGAATGACTTTAATTTAGTTTCTGTCCTAACATCTGGACATAAACTCTAAAGTCGTAAATGCGAGATGTCTCCTTTTTTATTTTTGTGTATCGTAAATAATAAATAACGAATTGCATATTATCGAAAAACCTCTAACACCAAAAAGTTTAAAGTCTGTAGTTTACGCGAATAGCATAAAGGTGCAACAAAAAAATTTTTAAACCGCAAAAAGTGTTTAGAACACTTTTAGCGGTTTAAAACGCGAAATATATTAGTCCACTCGTGGCTACACATGTAACGTCAGACCGTAGGTTCATTAAAATATATATATATATAATCGCGTTAAATTAGTTTAAACTGTCTTCTTGACATTTAATTTAGCTTATACTATTTTACTAAATCACTAATTTTTATTATGAACAACCATACAGTTCTTTTTGTCTACAGGCAATATACAATAGCAACAACGCTAATCTTGCAAGTCTTTTTTTCATCAATTGGAAATATACTTGTATTAAACAGGTGACAGGTTGATAGCCTTATCTTTTTATGTCAATTAAAGCACACTTGTGTTATACGTATTTTTACATTTAATAATGTATTTCTTAAATAGTATTTAACTGAAAGACTATCTGTAGTACGCGAGACACTTTAACGGTTTAAAACGCGATATATATTTTAGGTAAACTTTTTTGAACATATTTTTAACTACGAAAAATTCTGGATTCCAATAAAAAAACTTCCCGGTAAAAGCGAAGACACCGATATCAACTTTGACGAAACAGATGGCGCTAAGTAGCAATTTTTTTTGACATCAGAGACATCCTTCATCTTTAGTCTTCCCGTGACCACGGCTGCTGCAAAGCATCCGAAACGTCGGGCCATAGTTAAAAATAATTCTCAAAAAAGTTTAACTAAAATATATCGCGTTTTAAACCGTCAAAGTGTTCTATTTAAGTATTTAACTTTGTTCTAAATATATCTTTACCGCTGAGTCACTTCACTTAAAGGACGAAAACTTCGCAGTAAACAAACTTCTCTTGTTGTTACAAGCGAGGATGACTACTTGGCGATTTTCTTTAGCCAAGTTCAGCTCGGAATAAAACAAGAGTTAAGCTCACTCATATTACTATTTCAGGCGCATGTGACGCATAATAAAATACAATTTTAATGAATTCGTATCTGAATTTACGGTTTTAACAAAGAGAACACTTCTGAGAAGAAATCTATAGAAGCGAAAAATTTAAATTAAGATGTATTATATAAATTAAACCGCCTCTGTAGCTAAATAGTTAAACGTATTGCTTAGGATTGCGTTGAGCGCGAGAGGTCCCGGGTTCGAATCCCGGGGAAACAGTAAAATGCTTCGGTCGGGCAGGGCACAGAAATCTGATCACCTACTTGCCTGTAAATAAAATCGATCAGTGAAACGGACACAAAAATGTGTTAGCCCTATGCCCCATGAGGGGAAATGGGATTTTACACATATGAATTAAAAATCGAATTTAGATTGAAAAAAATACGACACGGGCGGGATTTGAACCGCACACTCAGCGTTCTTTGCTGTTACTCTAACCAATTGAACTACCGAGTCCTACACACGTCATCGTCAATTTTTTTCGATATATTGATTGATACATGCACCTCTCGCGCAACATAATTCCAAGCATTTTTTTTAAATTTAGTTTTTTCATCTGTTGATGAAACGAACGGAATTGTCGATATACATACTCATTACATATGCAGATTCCCAGACAAGTCTAACAATTTTCAGTATACAAAAAATATAAATTTATTTTAACATTTCGGGCCCTTAGTTACCCACGACACGTTGTTTATTAACGAAAGTAAAAAATACATAATTTTGTCTTAAGTCTTAGGGTTATGAACTCACTATAACAAAATCTATATGAAAAATTTCACCTACGCCGAGCCAAACAAAAAAGTCTAAAGGACAAAGGAACGACACGCTTGAGTGTCTCGTCTAGACGAAAGTAATAAATATTTTATCAGAAAATGACCTAGCGTGATATTCTCCTCTACAATATTGTTTTAATTAAATGGATCACGTTATTGTAGACGTGAAGTGAAAACAGGCTCCGAATTCTTAAAAAAAATATTTTAAATCTAACATCTAAACCGCATAATTATTTGTGGACACATGATGGTTATGAAGCTCTGACTAGTCGGTGGAAGTTTTATAATTAAAAAATCGCTAGTGACGATAGACAATAAAATATGGTTAGTTCTGATAAATGTATCAGGGGCACATGAATAAGAAGAAGTATAACAACGATACACAAAATATAACAAACAATCTACGGGACGTCGGTTCGATTCCGTCTGATGTTGTAGACATTTTTTACCTTGAATCAAGAGCGCCTCTGCTGTCATAAAGAGTAAAATCTTACGCACTACTCAGCACTAAACGGGCATAATAAATGTCCTTAGTATGCACTATGCAGTAAGTGGAGCATCGTTTTAATTATATAAATAAGCATGACATTTCCGCGGCTTTGTCTATTTTTATTCGCATCACGATCGCAGCATCACGAGCGTATTATCTATCTATTGTATTGAGATCAAAGCATATCGAATTTGTTACGATTCCAGTATCTTGATTGTCAATTGTTAAATATTTAAAACACTTTTGACGGTTTAAAACACGAAATATATGAGTTGACTATTTTTTTATGTAATTGCTGAAATTTCACGCTAATAGTGTCGAATTTTCAAAGAAGCTCTACTTTATATTGGGGTTGGTGGATAAAGGAAGCCTTTAGAAGGTCGTACTTGAAAATATTAGCTATTGATTTTTAGCTTACGTTCCTTTTCATTATTCCAGGAAATTAAAAATATCTACATAGCTTATTGGTGGAGTTATTTTTATTATTAAGTTACATCGTTTTAAGGTGAATGTCCCACTGCTGGGTACATGCTTCCTCTCGCATAAGAGGTTTTACGAGCTTAGACCAGCTATTTTGTACCATAGTTAGTTGATGGGCATCCTCAGCATTCCGTGCTCTAACCAATTGAGCTACCGAGTCCTCCGAGTGAGAGAGTCAATTGGTTAGAGCAAAAGCACGGAACGCTAAGTGCCGGTTCAAGTCCTGCCTGAGTCGTATTTTTTTTTCAATTAAAGTTATTTATTTATATAGTGCCATTTTTTACATGCAATGTGAATGTAGTTTTCAAAATTAGAAACTCCGATTGTTCCACGAGTTAACTTTCTTGTGATTCATGATACCTTAGTACTTTTTTTAATGCTAATAGGAACACAAAATAAATAAAAAAATTAGGACAAAGTATGTTTTAAATGTATAAATTTTTTAGGACGGAGTTTTTTACCGTTTATCTATAGTCTATACGATAATAAATCAATAGAAAGAGTATGTCTACATTTATGAGTGTCTGTTTGTACAATTCTGTATCTTTTCGCGTTTGCAACAAAGATTAAGCTGCGCCTGAGTTTAAAAACCAAAGCCCACTTTTACAAGGACGTGACGTTTAGTTAAACTCAAATCGGGTATTGAAATGTTGATAATTTCTTAGTTCAAATTAAATATACCTATAAATAATAAAGTGCTCGCTACAGTTTGACAGAATTACGTCTGGACATTATGAGTTCACAGAACTGTAACTATTCGAAACGCAGATTTGGCTCCAGTCCATATAATACCGATATTTTCTCGTTAATTACGTTACTTTCTACGAATTAACTTTTTTTGTAGGATAAAGATGGTTTCTGCTGATGATGTTCAAATTAGTATAATCTATAAAAATATATAAAGCTGAAGAGTTTGTTTCTTTGAACGCGCTAATCTCAGCAACTACTTTAGGTTCGAATACTCTAAGATTCTTTCTGTGTTAGTTAGAACATTTATTGAGAAAGGCTACGTCGGGCCGTAGTTAGAAATAATATTCAAACAAGTTTAACTAAAATATATCGCGTTTTAAACCGTTAAAGTGTTTTATTTAAAAACATTTATGCTGCTCTAATTAAAATATAAGTAATAATTCAAATTACGAAACATGTACTAGGAAATAAGAAACAGTACAGAACTAAATACGAATGCTGTTTTTTAAATGCCCAAAAAAAAGTATATTTTTTAAGTTAAGGGTTGCTCTTGTAAATGTTGAGTAAAATCTTAAAAACACTAAGAATTTCAACTAAGCATACAAAAAAACTCTAATTTATTTTTAACGTTTAATATAAGAAGTGCCTTAATACCAGAAAATAGGTCTCTATTTGTTGCTTCAGCATGAATAATTGAGTTTGTAATTATTTCGTTTTTCAGACTTAATTACATATTTTAATCCTACTTTAGTGACGAGTTATTTTAGTTAGAGTCACTATAAGTTATTTTGTAACAGCAAAGAGACAAGATTTATTAGAGTAAGGCTGTTTATACTTTGTTTAGTAGACTAAACTAAGAAACTCTTCTGTTCGTAAGTTATGTTATTACAAGGAACTAGATTGTGTAAACTTAGCTATTTTTGACCAACATGAAGGACAATAGCACACTTCTCGTCAGGAGTCTTTTAATCTTGTAAAATGTCACCTGATACATCCTTTTACACTTTCATAGAAAGTCCGTAACGTGATATGACGTATCGTTATATGAGTTGAATAACATCGGCCCGACTAGTGACCCTTGAAATACACCCATTGTGGCACACAGTATTAGCGGAAATAAAATGCAACGCATCATTACTTTCTATATCCCCTTCGTAATAATGATACTTAACTACAATGGGGTTGTATCTATACTAATATATAAAGCTGAAGAGTCTGTTTGATTGAATGCTAATCTCAGGAATTACTGGTTCGAATTGAAAAATTCTTCTTGTGTTGGTTCGAGCATTTATCGAGGAAGGCTAGACATAGGCTAAAACATCGCCTTGTGCCTAATACAAGCGATGATACAGCGAAAAATGAAGAAAAAAAATGGGAAAACTATTCATCATTATGTGTTCCCGAGGTTTGCAAAAACGGTTCAAGATACCCCAAAACTATGTATGAAAGAATGATTTCTCCTTAAATAATGTAAAAAAAAAGACCGCGACACTATATATGCTTAATTTTTAAGATTACTTTGCAAGAATTACGGGAAGCGACGCGACCGACGTCGTGGCTTAAGTTTATAAAGATGAAGGGGGTTATCAAAAAGGAATTTGGATGCCCAAAAATAAACATTCTTAGCGGACGAAGTCGCTGAAACAGCTAGTAACAAATATATCTATGCTTGTATTAACGAAATTGGTAACGAAATATGGAATCAGACGATACCAATGAAACATTATTATGCTTACCTAGAAATAAATCTTAGCTAAATTTAAAATGACATGTAACAATGACATGCATGTGTAATATAAAAAATATATAAAAACAAAACTGAAAAGCATACACAGAAACATCATTACACAGAAAGCTCAAAAAAATTAGTAAGCACAGTGGACCCACATGCAAACATAGCTAAATAAAATCCAATAAATTGTTTTAATTGTTAAGTGTTATTTAGTTTCCTTCATTTTGCAGTAGGTTACGTCAAACGAAGCTAAGCATAGTGTGTCGTTCTACCTTCGGTCGGTGGCTTCGTTTGACCACTGTTACTTTCTGTATGCGCTAGCAGTGTCGTCTTGGACTTCTCTAATGGCCTTCTCGCCTTTAATGGCGACTCCTTAGGCTTTCTGTCACTCCTCTCGGTTTCACCCTCAACCCCCAATTTACTGAGGGCCACAAGGTTGGCTACATTGAAATAATTTTTCCGTTAAACGAGTTTACATTGTGGTGTATTGAAACTAAATATAACAAGCTATCATGCATAAAACAGCCAATTTTGTTGACAAAATAAATAAAATTTGGGGCATAAACACATATAGCTGTGAGAAGTACAATATTTATATCATACCGAGGAAGTGTAATCTGTCCTTAGCCATGCCTAGATTGGTTTTCATTTTGTCATGGAGCCTCTGGGCTCTTTGCCATGCATCTCCACGCCCACCCCAGCAGTCCACAGCGATGCCTCTCTCCAATTCATAGATTCCTTTTTTATATAACTCTATTGCTAGTTCTTTCTGACCTGTATTTAGGGATAATAACTCCTACAGAAGACTATTATCACTATACTATACTGCTAAGCACAGTAAGCTATGATATTCAATATTAAGCTAAATTTAGTCTATGTAGTAAGTACGAAAAAATTGTAAGCTAGAACACCAAGAACTATTTTTATGAAATGATACTTTTTAAGGAAAATTTTACCTTCGTTTTCCTCATCAATCTTCAAAGCTTTTGATATGTATTCAAAAGCTTTGCGATGATGATGTTTCTGTTTGGCAAGAAGTGGGTCACCAGGACCCACATTATTTGTGTATGGCATCTCTTCACTGTGGGCAATCTCTGTTGACACTACACCGTCTTTAACAACCACTTCAAGATTACATTCACCGGTTTTACGAGGCCTATGAATGAAGCGATGGGACGCTGAGTACAAGTATTTGAAAATTATAAATAACTGATACAATATTGACCGCAGCAGGTTGAAAAGAAGAATAACAGGCAGGGAAACCACATGTAGATTTCTTTTGTGCACAGAAGGTTGCGAATCATTTCGCAACGCTGAAGCTTTTGCTACATCTGCGTCTGTTTTCTTTGATTTTCGATTTGGGGATCTAGCTGTTTTACGCGGTAAACGGCCACCATTGAAATCATCACCGGAAACCATCAAGAACACTAAAGCCCCGACCGGTTTAACAGTAAACTGCCATACAATTTTTAACAAAGACGCACGTTTATTATTCTAATAAAAACTTAAATACAGCGGAACATCGCGACGAGTGACGACTGCGAGAGTTATTGACAAATTCAGATTGATAATGGACTAATGGAAATTCAACATTGTTACTCTTATGTCACAACACAACTGTCAATGTTATCCATTTGACAACTTCTTGACAACAAGCAATGACGTTACATCGTTCGATACTGTCAAAGTCAAGATTATGGAACGAAACTCTAATGCACAGAGTTTAAGTCAAAATTAATAAATTATTAATTTTTCTCTTTAAAACTATTTTATATTTATGCAAGCTAAATTCTCTATATAATAAAACTAGATAGGTAATAATATAATAAATTAAACAAATATAGGTCAGTAACCTTATGAGGTTTTGTAGATTTTATCATAAGCTAAAAGTGTATACGTATAAACCCGGTTTTTTTTCTTCTTTTTGGTTCAAGTTGGTTCCTTAGTGTTTTTGTAACATAAGACTAACGCTGTTTTAGAACCATATAAATAATCCTTGTTAAAGGGTAAAACAATTATAAGAAGCAATTTGTAACATTTTCTAGGTTAGTCATGACTGAACTCGAAGAACAAGTGGCTAATATATCAGTGACCGAAGATGATGACTTCGTTGACCCATGGAATGTTGCTGGAAAGTCACAAACAGGAATTGACTATGATAAGCTCATAAGTGAGTTAATTCTGGATTACCATTGCATCATTATGTTAGTTTTAAGCTTTTATAGATTAATTATTAATTTTAAACTTACAACTTTACAGAAAGGTTTGGTAGTCAAAAAATAGATGATGACCTTATAGACAGATTTGAAAAAGTCACTGGACAGAGAGGTTGGTTCCTTAGTTGCCTTATATCTAAATAATAATTGAGGTTTCAACTATACCTACATACACAATAATTGCACTGTTTTACTTGCATTCTTATTATATTTACTCACCCATTCATTATATTTATTTTCATCTTAATTTTAGCTCATCACTTCTTAAGGAGAGGTATATTCTTCTCACATAGAGATTTTCATACTGTTTTAAACCTACATGAAGCAGGAAAAAAGTTCTACTTGTACACAGGAAGAGGGCCATCCTCTGAAAGTATGCATATTGGACATTTAATACCATTTATATTCACAAAGTAAGTGTACAGTAAACATTAATATTTTTCACATGTTATTGCACATGAAGGCACTATATAATTGCGCGAGAGGTGCATGTATCAATAAGTTGAAAAAATTCGACGATGAGGTGTAGGACTCGGTAGCTCAATTGGTAGAGCAACAGCACGGAAAGCTGATGATGCCGGTTCAAGTCCTGCCTGAGTCAATTTTTTTTTTTTCAATTTATTTTTCGATTTTTAAGTGTACAGTAATATATGACACGAAAGTCCTGCATAAAAAATATGGCTTTTTACTATTGTTGCTGTTAAGGTTTTAGTTAGCTCAACAATTTGCCCTAGTTAACAAATTATGCATTTACTGGCAAGTCGAACACAGATCTGAGTGTCAAAAATTTAAGTATAACTTTTTCAGATGGTTACAAGATGTCTTCAAAGTACCATTGATTATTCAACTCACAGATGATGAGAAAGTAATGTGGAAGGATATAAAAATAGAAGATGCTCGACAGATGGCTTTTAACAACGCTAAAGATATAATTGCAGTTGGATTTGACACATCAAATACATTTATTTTTAATGATTTAGATTTTATTGGGTAAGAAGTGAAATAAAAGATGGCTTGTATTGTATTAAAACGATAGTTAACATATTTCAACTAACAAATATATACTGTCTATAGTTTACGCGAGGAGTACACATTTAAATAAAACACTTTAACGGTTTAAACGCGATATATTAGTTAAACTTACGGGCCGAAGTTAAAAATAATTTTCAAATAAGTTTTACTAATATATCGCGTTATAAACCGTTAAAGTGTTTTATTTAACATATATATCTTTAATAATTATAGTACATTGTAGGTTCTTATTAATAGGTGCATATTTTCAGGCAATGTCCAGCATTTTATCAAAACATGCTACGGGTACAAAAATGTGTAACATTCAATCAAGTCAAAGGCATCTTTGGTTTTGGAGACTCAGATGTCATTGGCAAAATCACATTCCCTTCTATAGAAGCAGCACCTGCATTTTCAACTAGCTTACCGTTTATTTTTGAAAACAAAGTTGTAAGTATGATGTATGAGGTTTATAATGAGAGTTCAAAATAAATCTTTAATGCTAGTGCTTGTATAAGCGTATTAACCATTTTTCAGGTTCCATGCTTGATCCCGTGCGCAATAGATCAAGACCCCTACTTCCGCATGACGCGTGACGTAGCAGCACGACTTAAGATGCCCAAGCCGGCTCTACTTCATGCCAGCTTCCTTCCAGCCTTACAAGGGGCGCAACATAAAATGTCAGCTAGTGATCCTAATGCCTCCATCTTTCTTAATGATACTCCTAAGCAGATAAAGAACAAGGTAACCAATGAATTATAAGTCAGTGCTGTTAATCAGCTATCACTTTCAATATTAATCTATTTATGTACATAATTTCTACTTTGAAATAGGATAACTTGCCAGACTGTTTTGTGTTACTAGTTTTTTGACAGATATTTTATTACGTCTTCTAGGATCTCAGGCTGACTCTAATTTCATATATTTTACTGTTTTCAACACAGTAAGAAACAATATATTTTTTTAATACAGTAGTGTAATATTGTAACATACTAGTTATTTCTTTTTACAGATAAATAAATACGCATTTTCCGGAGGCCAAGCCACAGTGGAAGAACATAGAGAAAAGGGTGGCAACACAGATGTTGATATCTCCTACAAATATTTGACCTTCTTCCTGGAAGACGACGAGAGATTAGCCGAGGTTATTTTTCTATCTGTTAACTTATTTTACAAACCTAGCGAACATTTTTTTTTAGCTTTTCAACTTTTATTTCGGACATCGGTAACAAACTAAATAAAACAAAATTAATTATTTGGATTTATTTTATTTGTTTTTTGTTTTTTTTCTTTTATTCCAAAAAAAGAAGAGTAATGTATATTGTCTTCGAATTTCAAATAACGTCATTTTGTTTTTACAGATAAAGAAATCTTATGAATCTGGCGAACTGTTAACGGGAGAATTGAAGAAATTAGCAATAGATACCATCACGCCAATCATACAGGACTATCAGGCGAGACGGGCGCTTGTGACCGATGACGTCATGAAACAGTTCTTCGCTATACGCAAAATCGATGTTTGATTATTAATTTTAAGGTTATGTTCTGTTAAAAAGAATTTATTACAATACGCAGGCTTTTTAAATTTTTTAATATTAAAATACTACAAAATATTCCAAATTGATGAATGTAATTAATAAGGAAAGTTGAAGTTTTATAAATATGTGGCAAAAGTACTCTCTCCATAACAAAATGGTCGACACTTAAGCGTTATTAAAATGTTTTTACGTAAATGTATATATTGGGTGTACATTACGAATAGCATTATTATTTATTGCTCTCTTAAGCATAATAATGTAAATAAGAATATTTCGATATTCTATTAAAAATTGAAATGAATGTAATGCTGTGCTTGAAGCATGTAAATTATTTTTTATTATTAAATTGCTATTCTGAATTTTGTGGTATTTTTATTCTTTCCCTCCCAATAAAAGAAATTACCAGGCCCTACGGCTCCTCTAGTATTGCTTATCGAAGGATAGAAATTATTTATTTTACAACACACATTACAATTATTGTAATAATTGTATTGTAATGCTAATTTTATCTATATCCCTGTAATAAAATAGGTAGACACGCGGGTGGGCTATATTAAAACAAAATGAAAACAAACATTTAATATACAATAGATGAGACAAACGACTCAAAATACTAAAAACTGAACACTTGTGTACACAATACAACTTTGATCGAATATACATAACAAAAGAAGTGAAATGTGAACGACACAGTTCTAATCACCTTCGGTGCGGTGATGCACGTTCTTCCGAGGTTTTAAAGATGTACAACAATTATGAGGCTCCGATTCCTTTGACGGCCAATTATTCGGCGCTGAAGGATATCGAGGAGGATAGACCTGATAGGGTTATAATTGAAATCGGACGGCCGGGTGATAAGAGGGACGAAGTGACGTTTTCACATAAGAAGTATGATAAGACGACTCATCACCGATCGTACAGCTTGGAAAATTATGGCGAACCGAGGAGGGTACTGTTTAGGCCGCAGGAATTGGAAATACATGATGGTATGTGAATCAAAAACTATTACTTCTTATGAAACAATAAGTTTGACCTTAGAGTATTACTCCTAGTTACATTATCTCAAGTCAAGTCTCCCCGTGACCACGGCTTGCTGCAAAGCATCCGAAACGTAGGGCCGAACTTAAAAATCATTTTCAAATAAGTTTAAGTAATACATATATCGCGTTTTAAACCGTTAGAGTGTTTTATTTAAATTTGTACTACTCGTGTAAACTATAGACAGTATTTACATTATCTCAAGTTTAAATAAACCCAATGTTTTAAAATAATTATCGCTTGGTGTTGTGGAGAGGAGAATGTTGCAAGCGTTCCTTACATTTTTAGAGCCAAGATATTTCGAGCATGACGAGTACCAGGAGATGAGAACAATACAAGAGTCGAACAATTCTAGGTCCTCAGTAGAATTCTCGCAAGATTCGCAGGACCCGATTAAGTTTGTGGATGAGCAGGATAGTGCTATGGATTGGAAAGAGAGAGCTTTGCAACTTGAAAAAGGTAGAATTCATAATTATACATTTACATCTTTTCTATCGATTACCACTAAGTGCTTGAATGTCAAAATTGTAAGAAAAATATATTAGACAATTCAATAATAATACTAATTTAGTAGACAGTGGTCATTGTTATATTTTTTTAAAATTAAACAACCAATTAACAAGGACGAATCAGATACAATCATAATAACTATATTTCTTCCTATGTTATTAGAATTGCAGTTCTTTCATATGTTGAAATTAGACTATCCCCATCATATAATACCGTATTGATTATTCAGATCTTATTATATTCCAGAATATAAGAAAACTGCTTGTGACAGAGAAAGGACGCGCATGAAAGATATGAACCGAGCTTTTGACTTGCTGAGATCCAAATTACCCGTTACCAAGCCATCCAAAAAAAAATATTCTAAGATTGAATGTTTAAGGTATAATAATCAATAGTAACATTTTTCACTGAAGATTAAGCTTGTTAGAGCTTTGGCTAGGGATTGCTGTTGCGAGGATTTGTTTTAAGCTAAGGAAAAGAGTAAGTTATTTACGCATATACAATCTCTTTTGAGCAGATTTTATGTCAAAGAGTAGCAAACATTTATTAAGATGAGTCGCCTCTGTAGCTAAATGGATAAACGTGTTGTCTAGTATTGCGTTTAGCGCAAGAGGTCTTAGGTTGGAATCCCCGGGAAACAATATAAGTATTATTCCGGTGAGGCAGGCACAGGAATCTAATCAATTACTTCCCAGTAAATAAAACAGATAAGTTAAACGGACACAGAAATGTGTTCACAGAAATGGGATTTCTCTTTTATTAATATGTATCTTATTAGTAATTTTTTTCCTCAGAATAGCGATATGCTACATACGTCATTTGGAGTACATGCTAGCTGGTGGCAGTCCTGATGAAAACCCAGTGTTCTTGGAAGTACACAGTCCAGACAGAAGGAAATCACCGAGATACTAATTCTTAAAACAAATTTAATTACATCAAAGATGTCTAGTAAAATCTTGACGTGTAATTGTTTTAAATAGATCCTTTGTTTTTCATATTTCAAATGCCTTTCCATTCTGTACGAATATGTAATTTATATTTATAATACATATAGTTTTTGAACTTATAATGGAAAACCTTATTCGCTGTTTCTGAGTCATTAATTATTGAAAGTTCGAAGGGGAAAAATTGTTTTCAATTTGAATCTCATTGCAGAGTATTCTTTTAAAATTAATACCATAATATATTTATAGTATTCAATACAATTAAAATAGTTTTTGAATTTTCTACAACTTTTATTTAACACAAAATGCTTTTGATACTTAAATTAGTACAGAACTACAAAAACTTTGGCTTACAATATGTATGTTATCCGCTTTTCTTTCGAATTTTTCTTTCACGAGCCTCTTCGTCCTTCATTTTTTCAATAGCTTTCAGGTAATCCAAGTACGCACATTTTATTAATAGCGGCACTTTTACAACGCCTGCAAGAAAATTCCGAGCAAAATGTCTTAAAATTGAATTCGGTCAAAATATTTCATAAGTGAATGAACATAGCGTTTCACCTGAAAAACATGTAGTTACTATTGATTTGTACATTGCGTAAAGGGGTGCAACTAAACTTTCAGTTGATTCTTTTCTCTGAAAAAAAATATTTTATATTGAAATACCCAACATAAATATTCACTTTATACTATACCGTATAAAAAAGAGCAGATTAAAAATATAAAAACTATGAATTTAAAACACTTCGGAGTTTAACTTTAAAATCGCCAAACGTAATTTTCGTTATCAAAATGCGTGAAGCCTGAACATTGTCAATGATATGACCCAATTACACCAGGCAGTTATCAACGTCAAGGAAGCTACTTCCTGCCTTCTAGCAAGGACAGATATAAAATTTATCAATGGAAATTGCGTATTTGGGAACGTGAAAAGGTCTCTCTCATCCAAGAATGGAATGTAAACTTGAAATGGTTGCGGAATGGACCGCGTATGCAATCTCCGCACTGTTACTAGGTTGCTATAATTAAAAAGAGATACGATATAAAGCATGCATTCTTGTGGCCCCGCCCCGCACAATGCGCGCGTCGATATTTGCAATCGTAAATTCGCGACTAGACTTGTTCGATGTCGTGACGATCGAGAACACCGACTAGCGAATATGTTGGATTCACGAGTCATTCAGTCACTTCAATGCGCCGTGAACCAGCATTGAACGTGGACGCTGTGCGATTGTCGTCCACCTTCCGATGCGATTAAGCAAGTTTTGTGTCATCTAGGGCCGTTTTGTACCAGGATCGCAGAAGCTGTAAAGAGCTCTGATAGATATAAAATATAAAAATAACTAACTCAAGTTGAATACAAAATATTTTGAGTTTTGTATGTATGTATATCGCAATTAATAAATAATTTGCTTGTTATTAAATTTCATAATTAATACGCATACATATTGTGTTTCATGGTTATTATAGATAACTTTTAAATAGGTTGATCTCTCCAGTGCTAGATCAGACAATTATTAACACACATCAGGCCGCTGAAAACCTTGTTTAGAATATCCACGATTTATGTTTCATCCGGTCTAGCATTTTCTACTTTGAAAGAATATTTATTATTGTTTACTATTCGTGAGCTTACAAGGTCTTATTTAGTTAGTAATTGTGCATATTTCACACTCATTAAAAACCTAAGTTGTTTCAAAATCGATTGAGTTTTTTTTTCAGAAGAATGTAACTAACTAACCAATTAATTACGTGTTGTGTACGTGTATTTGAAACCCTACTAAGTGTAGAAATGATGACGTAATCAGTTCCACCAGGAATATATAGCCGGGAAGGAGCGTTAGGAGTTAGAAAATGTTTAGTCTAATCGTAGCAGCGGGAGCACGTACTATGACGTTTCCACAGAGGTCGAAGGTGGGAGGACGTCTCGTGTTGATGCTGCGTATGTACTCTTGCCACCGACGAATACACTCTGTCACATCTTGCTGGTCTCCCCATACTCCTTGGGTGTACGTGAAGTAGACAGCTCCTACTAGGATACCAGCCTGCGTAGAATTTCAAACGCCTCAGTTCATTTTACTAATGAGGATGAAATTTATAGGAGGTGCAAATGCCGATAACATCAATTTAAATCCCCCGATCAATAGTCTATTCTTACTAAGTTACTATAAAATGTGAAGACATGCTCTTGATAAACTTACTTTGAGAGCGTACATTAACTTTCCGTGGGCATAGACGTGGGTAATTTTTGGTATTTCGAACTTTCCAGGACATCTCCTTGCTTCGTATTCTTCCCTAGTGCATACTTTTATGCAGGTGGGATGAAGAGGGAGTTCTAAAAAAGAAAAAAAACGCAATTAAGCCAAAATAACATCGGCCATGTTTTTCTTTTCAGAGAGAAAGAAAAAAGAAGACTTCAAAATAATTTACTTAGAAATAAGTTTTATATATTTTAATGTTAAATTTAATCTGTAATATTAATTTATTTACTTTTTAATTCATTAAATTAAAAAGATTATAATCAACATTGATGATGATTGAAAACGATTTTTTCCTGTATAAAGGAACAAAAACACCACCAACCAACCGATCTTGTAACAATTGTTACATATTACATAATTTATAAAATACACTAAGGCAGCAGAAACAATACAGAGTTCGTTTCTGTAAGTAAGAGAACTATACAGCTTACAACACAGTACACGTATAATGTAGCTCGTACCATTTTGACTATTCTTATAATTTCTTTATTATGGTTTGAGTGTTATTAATTATTATTAAGGTTTTATAGCTTTAAGAAATATAATTTTATTTTAATAACCTGTGACCCTCGGACAATCTAACTTTTGCGTAGGGCTGCATTTGTCGTACACTTGCATATTGGGCTTCGGTTGTTTAATGTGTTTCGCCAGATTAATTGTGCGACATGGCTCGCATCTTATGCGATCCGGATTAAGATTCTCACACATTTTAAATTTTTACAAAAAAAAACTTTTAATTTTGAAACTGTTACTCCAGAAGTGTAAACTGACAATTCCTCTTTTTATTCCAACCATAGACAACTTTATGAAAGAGTTTAACTGAAGAGGTTTTACCTAAACGAACTGTAAAAGAGCGAAAGGATAGTTTCGCTCAGTAGACGCAGTGTAAAACGATGACATGGCGTGTGACCCCGGGTTCTAGTCCCGGAAAGCACGGTGTTTTTTGACATACAAAGTTAATTGCTTGCCTTTGGAATTACTCAACAATCAAACGGTCACCAATGAGTATGGAAAAAAATAATCTTCACAGAGATGTATAAGAATATTTATTAAGTTTCGACTTGTACTAGATTTCGTGTTAGTTAGCCTATGTAGTGGATATTAGCAACAGACGAACAGTGTTGTCCCATTTATTGTACGATTTTTGGTATCGTAGTGCGCCACGGAAGAGATAGATACGCCCACTGTTGGTCGCGTCCGTCAACCAGCATTGCGCAAAAGTTCGCTTCTAGCCTAGATATACGGGGTTATTGCGAAATTTTCCCAAAATTTATATAATTTAATTTCAGGAGGGCCAAAGATAAGGGTTTTCACGAGATAGAAAAGTGCTATTCTGTAATGCTACATACAGAGATTGTTTATCTTTATTAAAAGACTTATAAACTATTTAAATAAAACACATTAACGGTTTAAAACGCGATATATTAGTTACACTTATTTGAAAATTCAGTCCAAAGACTGTCTGTCTGGTGAGTGTCCCCGAGACCAAGGCTGCTGCAAAGCATCCACGAGGGAAAATGAATTGTGAATGAGTTACCGGATATAACGTATATATATATATATTTTTTTAAACCGTTAAAAGTGTTTTATTCAAATATGTACTACTCCAAGACACTTCAGATTTACGTTTAGTTATTCTAGAAGCTAGCTAGTTGAATAGCATACATATTAAGTATAATAGCAGGGAATGTGTCCCTACTTTAATAGTCTTGTTTATTTGCATAGCGTTTTACCGTTCGACTATCTAGTCTAGAGTTCTAGATTGCAATCTCCATTGTAAGGAGGACCTTTGACCTAAATTGAAAGTATAGAAAGCCGCGGATGAAATAAAACCATACATACCATGAGTTAGTATACTGACGATATGCTATAAAGCGCCTCGTAGTGGTTAAACGTATTGGATTAAGCACTAGAAGTTCTAAGTGCGAATATTAGGGACGCACAACAGTCTCAAGATGAGATCAGCGAAAGTAATCATCAAAAAGTTGTTTTACTGTGATCGTAAACGAAGCCTTTTGCAAACTTTGCCTGAATCCTCTAGGTGTAGGTGACATCCAACGACTAGAATTGCTACGGGTTTAAATATATGTACGTTTATTAACATGTTATTTTGTAACCATCAGGGACAAATACATAACTCATTATGTTGTCCGTCCTGATAAAGCCATTCATAATTATAAAAATAGAACTGAATCTAAAATATATTATATTATACAAGTACTTGAAGATTAATTATCAGTGTGGTAATACACAGTTTCCGTTAATTACTGATAAATATTTTTTTGCAAGTTTTAATTTTAAATATGGCCTAATTATAAATTATGAAATATTAGGTAATGCTAACGTACTTCTGGCGGAGAGCCGAGAGAAGCCACGTCCCTCGATCCTACACCGTTGGCGTTGGCGACGTCGAGAACTTCCATATATTTATGACTTTATGAATTTTATAATAAAGAAAATAAACCAGCACGGGCTTACTTAAGATCCTCTGAGTCTTTAAAATATATATTTTAGTTAAACTCGTTTGAAAATTATTTTTAGCTGCGTCCCGACGTTTCGGATGCTTTACAGCTGCCGTGGTCACGCGTTTTAAACCGTTGAAGTGATTTATTTGAAATATCCTGCTCGTGTAATGTTTCACGTAATTATAATTTGACTTGAATAAAAAAACTCGGAATCAAACAAGCTACCTATTGGTTATTAGACCTATATTGTTTAAATGGACCAAC
Organism: Leptosia nina; assembly: GCA_963661955.1. Taxonomy (NCBI): domain Eukaryota; kingdom Metazoa; phylum Arthropoda; class Insecta; order Lepidoptera; family Pieridae; genus Leptosia; species Leptosia nina. The sequence continues at coordinate 104,040 of CAVLEF010000105.1, read as the reverse complement.
AAGCTAGTCGATTTTTTCGATTTCTCGCTGTATTTTGGCGTGTATTAGTCACAAGGCGATGTTTTATAGTCTTTCAGCCTTACTCGATAAATGTTCTAACACAAAAATAATTTTTCAATTCGAACCCGTAGTGCTTGAGATGAGCGCGTTCTAACAAACAAACTCTTCAGCTTTATATATAAAGATAGATGAAAAGTCCCAACGTGGAGTATGGGGTATATGCAATTATGTGTGTGTATTGAGCTTTTATTTACAAGAAAGTAGTTAATCAGACTTTTGAATCCTATTAAATCTGTTACCTACTCCAGGGATCAAACGTTAAAGTTTTTGTCTTAAGGATATTGTTTTTGTTTTTTTTTTTATTTTAGACGCAGGTGTGCGGAGCTAAATAGTTTGACTTCTATTATATACCTTTATTTAAAACTTTATTCGTACTAACTAATTTTTATGAATATTATAACTAACAAATTAAGAAAGTAGACTTTGAAACGTCAAAATTAAAAGTTTTGTCATTATTAATATGTAGTATGCAGTAAAAAACGTCATAGGATCAAAACCCAGAAGATAATCAATATGGAATCGTTAATTCATCTGTTCAACCTAATTTGTTAGCATTTTTGGAATAAAGCATGTTTTATAATTAAAAACCTTTATTTCGTTGTCTAAAAATGGTACAGTACTATTACACAATTAGTTATAACTTTTAAACATCTTTTCTAATATATCCTTTTTTAATGAAGAAGAATAGAACAAAAAATGTACAATACGTCATTATAACTAAAACATATGTTTAGTAAAATAAAATGTTAGATTATATACTTAAAACTAAGTAACCAAACATATTGTAAGAGATTTCAAATACGCAGCGGCGATAAAAAACCTCTCAAGTTTTATGAGAACTTGAAAAAGCTCTTTGCGTCGAAAGCTCGCGTTGTCCATTGATTATTTTCATGAATGGTACGGTGGGGGTGGCATTACATGATCCTCCTGCGCCAGAGTCTGTCAGACAGTCCTCAAAGCCGGTGCGCGCGCGCATACAGTGCTGCGGACGCGGGAAATTCAAATTAGAACTTTAGTTCAGTGCTAGTGTTGTGCTGGAGGGATATTTTAGATTCCGGGCATGCTGTAAGATGGGAAAAGTTAGCTTAAGGTAAGGAATGGAAAATATAATCGGCAAGAGACATTTAATATATTATGTGTGGCTTTGTTTTTATAATAGGGTTAAGGACATTTTAACCACTATACGGTCTTCAAATAAGAATTAGTAAATGGTATGTCTGAACTAAACAAAGTTTTTACTATTTTTAATATAGTGTATAGATTGAATTAATCATATCTTTAAATTTAATTTATAGATTTTTAAACTTCTGGTAATTTAGGCACTTTGGCAATTATTTTGGATATAATAATAGAGTCCAACGTTTTCCAAACAAAAAAAAATCTCCAAATTTTTATTTAACATTTTCATTTTTTTAAAGTATATTTTATTAATTCTTTTTTTTTATATTCATATATGCATTAATCACTTACAAATTTAACATGTTATCAATAAATATATTACAAGAATTAAATAATTAAATTTATTTTTTTGTCTATTATGTATTATTACTTAAAAGCGAAATCCAAAATCTCTATGCAGACACATGATATGTCCTCTTCACTCGCCAATTATGTTTACAGGCAAAGACTTGATGAAGATTCAGTTCATTTAAAACACTTATTATTATTATTAAATAAAAAAGTATTTTCTAAGGATTTATGCATTATGTAGAACACTAAAATAGATCTCTTGTTTAAAATTTAATCATGTCTGTTAAATGTTTGTATAATAAACAGCAACTAAAGATTATTTCGAGTTCTCTAAACGTTCATACTTAATAAAATTATAAACATCCATTTCCAGTAGATTTCGTTGTTGGATATTTAACATTATTTCTTGAAGTTAGCAGTTCGGATTCTACTTAAGTATGATATAAAATAAATAATTAATTACAATAATGGTAATTCATTTTATCTAAATAAATATTGTTATAAAAAACATCAACACAATGCACTACTACTAATATTATAAATGTGTTTGTTTTAATATTACTCTTTGACGCTACAACGGCTCGGCCGTTATTGATGAAATTTGGTGTCAAGCACACCTTGATCAACTTATAATTTATCGAAGGCATCTTTGGTATAGTTATATTAACCTAATTTATCAAAAAACTTTATAAAATCGACTTTCTTATTATTTAACTTTTAACTTAAAAATTTACATAATATCATAAAAGGTATTGCATTAAACTTTTTATAGGCCTGCAGTTATTTTAGAATTATCTTAAAAATATGTATAATATATATAGCCCGAAGTATTTTGACCAAAATTTCATTACCACCAAAAACAAAACGGTTCTTGAAAATTCAAAGATAGAAATATACTGTCGCGGACATGTTTAATGAACAAGAAAAATTTAAACATATTTTTAAGTATCTTAAACCGATCGAGCGTACGCAACGGAAATAATAGATAATTTTCTCAATTATTTTTCACATTTCCCTCTCGTATTGATCGCATGTTTCGCCTTCCACGATAAATGGTCTAACCAACACAAAAAGATTTCTAATATTCGAACGACTAGTACCTGAGATTAGCGCGTTCAAACAAACAAATCTTTTAGCTTTATACATTAGTATAGATATCTCGATGTCTCGACATACAAGTAAATAAACATTCTATAAAAAAGCATTCGTCTGTCTTGGGAAGTTCTAATGATAAAAAATTCCTCATCTCAAGTTACGTCTGACGAGACGAAAGTCTAAGGGTATAAAAAAACGCAAATTCGATCGCATGTCATGTCGGCGTGGTCCAAACAAACTGGATACGGGCCGGGAAATAAAACCGGCTAAGCGTGTGTCGGACTCGTCCTCAGAGTGCCGTGTCTATACATAAAACAGCTAAAAATCACGTCTGTCACCTTATATATAAATATACTTGAGAGTATTGTCTGTAGTTCACACGAGTAGCACACAAAAAAATATTTTTAGTTGTTTAAAACGCGAAATTTATTAGTTACCATATTTACAAAGTATTTGTCAACATGTTTATTTATTTGTTTAGTTAATATATTTTACGTTTAAAACCGTAAAAAGTGATTTTATTTAAATAAATATTCTGTGGTAAATTTTTAATATCTACATTGGAACTTGTATTTTTAGTTTCGTTTCAAATATAATTAATAAAGTAAATAGTAATTAATATTTACTCAACTTGTTTTATATAGAATGTTTATTATCTGTTAACATTTCAACTGCTGAATCAGGATGACAGACGGACGCATAGTGGACCTTATTCCTAGGGAACCCTAAAATAAGGCCAGATTTAACCTAAGAGTTAAGACTATTGTTCCTTTATGCTGCTGAAGACGCGCCACTCATGCATAAATTCATTGACTGTTTTGTCACAAGAACCCAGTATAATTAAGCATTTGGTAGATTAGACGGAGCTCAGTTCTCAGAAATGTAACGAAAAGAGATTTTGGATTTACGTAATTTGAGCTTTTGAAAGCTTTTTTAACAGTATCGATTAATAAGAGCTAAACTTGACAGAGTGCTTTTTATAAATTATAAAATTGATTTTAGATTTTAAACTAATACACAAGGGGCGGGTCTAGGGGAGTCCCAGCGGCCACGGCGTTCAAGTCTTGCCCTTGTCATAAAATTTTGTTTGAACTGAAATGGATTTTTAATGTATATAATGCCATCGTGCGCAATGACATGTCATATAAATTAAATCATTATGTAAAATCTCTGCATAAATGTCGAAGTTATCTGCCAACAAACAAAAAAAGTAGATTTGTTGTTTCAACTAGGTATTAATATAAGTGCCTAAAGAAATCCACAATAGTGATTTTTATTTTTCGTTGAGTATTCTGTGTCAATTTATACGGTAGGAGATAGTTTCTTTAAAGGAGTATTACATATAAAAGAACTGATATACATTAGTATAATAAAATATATTTTGAATAATTTAAACGTTATAAATCGCAACAAAGTTGCTTACCTCTTGAGACGTAAAAATCTTAACCCATAAAGTGAAGAATCTAAAACATTTAGCACTTTCGATACTCCTTCATTTGCAAATCTTTAATATATTGCTCCATATTTTTTACTGCATCAGCGGCGAGTATAAAATTACTGTTTGTGTTTTAAATAAAAAATGTTTTGCACGTTAACGGCACAATGTCTCGTGTTTAAACCCGTTAAAAGTGTTTTATTCAACGAATGATGTAGTTCATTTAACTGTCGGAATTGCACGAACATTTACAATACCGTATTACATTATCCAATAAACAATAATAGCTGAATTTATTTGAATAATAATCAAATTACTGCGATCTGTTAAAATTTGTACCTAGTTTAACGAAAGACCGCATTAGACGAAATTAGGCCATTCGGCCCATCAAACAATGCTCCACAATAGCTTTACGGTCATTGCATAAGCTAGGCCGAAATCGTCGTAGGCAAATTTAAATTGTACAAACGCTCAAAGCAAGTAATTGGTCTTTAGTGTGACACCGTGGGATATGGGACAATACTTGACAAGCCTAGGAAAGTTCCAATTAACTAGTGTTCACACTAAATACGTAAGTCTAGTCTAGTATTTATAGAGCGCCTAGTGTATATGCTGCCCTGGTACTTATAGGTATAATGTTAGACTAGTCTAGGTCTTAAGTGTCTGGGTCTGGATTTGCTATACCAAGATTAATTCTAGTTACAATTAATAATTATAACTTTTTTACTTTATTAATAATATTAGTTCTAAATTCAAATACTTTGGACTTTGGCTAAAAAAAGGTCCCTAGTTTGAATCCTGATGAAAATCTAGGTAGGCCTGGCCGCAGAAGTGTTATTCTACTTGTTGTGTATCGATCCATACCCAACGTAGGTACACGGGATTTTAATTTTGTTTTAAGAACTTATCGGGAATACTTTGAACTCTTTAATTAATTTGGGTGAAAATAGTTTTCCGGTACAGTTCCGAGTAAAAGCTTAAGTAGTCTTTGGATTTTTCTTGGAATGTTGGAAAGCGTTTCAATTCTAATAGTAACAAATAGGTATTTTCAGATGTAAACTAATAAACTAGTATTCATAGATCTTGATAAATTCTTTTGCCTGAATTTAAAAGTAAATACATCGGACTTTTATGAAGTAGAATAGCAGAAGCGTTTGATGTATAAAGAACAGACTCAAGTTTAAAGAAAAGCTTCAATTCGGCCAAGGTTACATAATCTGTGGTATGATGTGTGGTCGCGTAGGTGTTGTGATTACCATTTACGTTCCTGTGGGAACTCGTTATTTACGGTTTTGACTTTTACAACTAATTACTCGTTCATAGCTACGTTTAAGAAAAAGATAAAGGATATGAAGAACAGACGAGCTCGTTGGTCTAATATTTACAGTAAGGCTACTGGAAATCTGTGTATAAAATGGGTGGTAGAACCTAATCTAAGTCTATCGTCCACAGATAAAAAAGCTGTGAAGTTTAAGCGCATTTCGGTTAAGTCTGAGGATTTCTACAATAGTTCGACAGCGCGACGTTTGGAGATTTTATATGGCCTGGGGTATTCCCTTCAAGTAAACTCTATCCATGTCTGTCCTACTTTTTCATATAATACAATGAACAGACATAAAAAAAGAACGGAAATCCTTAGCGCCGATATTAGCCAGACCCTTTACTCAAACTTATAAGTAGTGTTTGATTGGGTTAATCTACAAACAAAACAAAAAAATGTATGTAAGTTTTGTTCACTACAGTGTCTCGCCTAGCATAAAAATTAAGCTTTAAAAATCCAACCGCCGCGCTGCTGCGGGAAGTTGGAAGTCTACAGCCACAAAATTAGTCTGCCTAGATAAATTATTTGTCAACTAATATTGTACCTTTCTCCGATTTAGATACATGTTCTCAGCGTTCGACCGTCAACGAACACTTTATTTCAAATTTTACTTTGTGACAGTAATTTTGAAGTTTGTCGTTTAGCATTTTGCGTTCACTCTACAGTGCTCTTCTGAACTTTTTGGCCGGGCTAAAGTTGGCGTGGATGGTTGCGCAGAACGCAAAAAGCAGGTATCAGTTGCGACAAGAGGGGTGTGCGGGTGCAGGGCGACACGAATTTTTGCTTAATACTGGTAGCCACCCATGCGCAAGATGGCGGTCGCGCTAACTTCAGCCCGGCCAGAAAATTTGGAGAGAACTATACGTTTCTTACATTTTTATTCTTCGTTCGCGGAATGGTGCGCTGTTTATAGGAATCTGTCTAATGTCTATTTTAGTGCACATTTTGGTGTTAATGTTGGAGCAATGTGCTGTTCGCACGAATGTATGATCGTTTCCGCGTACTAGCAATGTGTGAACTTGTAAAAGACGTGACGTCATTATGTGCAATTTAAGCTTAATAGAAATTAATTTGGTTAAAAACTACAAATATAATGTTTTGAAATCTTATTTAAACACAGAGTGTTACTTGTTACAATTATCCTGAATTACTTTATTAAAGTGAGCTATCATACGTTGCTTATCTTTAGAATAAGGAAAAATTATTGTATTGCGTAATGACTCTGACTGGATAGTTGGTCAAATAGCGTTAGTTATAAATGTTCTAATATTGTACCATATAACCACCAGGTCTAAGGGTCGGTTTCCGTCGGGTACAACATGTAAGAAGACCCCGAAATTGTTACAAAATTTATTTTTCAGATATTATTAGCTGACAACTTTCACCATCTAAACTCAACCTCCTTTGTATTAATTAATAAAAAAAGATATGCTTGTCCATGAATGACAGACGTGGGAACTTTCTGCCAAAGGCACTCGTGGTGCATATGCGTCACACGTGCCTTTGACTTGCATTAGTTTTGCCAATGATAGCTCACTCGAAATATTCAGTGAAAATAGATATTAATGTAAGATTCTGTTATCTTATTTTTAACTTTTATACTCGATGAGAGAAAAGTTCAAGACAGATCGAAAAAAACGATATGTCATTGGTCTGGCAAGTAACATAAAAATAAACAACTCAAAATCTGTCTATAGTTTACGCGAGAAATTTTAGTACACGTTCGCTTTAAAACGCGATATATTAGTTGAACTTATTTGAAAAAGGATTTTTAATATTATATTCGATTTTTAGTCTCCCCGTGACCACGGCTGCTGCAAAGCATCCGAAACGTCGGGCCGAAGTTAAAAATCATTTTTCAAATAAGTTTAACTAATATATCGCGTTTTAAACCGTTAAAGTGTTTTATTTGAACTCAAAATCTAACTAATGATATACAACAAATAAATAATAAAGATAAAAAGTCCGATACCGTTTGTGAATATTACCTAATCAAAACATGAACGATACAATAAATTTCTGTAATTTATAGAAATCTAAGAAGTATAGAAGTAATTTTTTTCTTTTTAGTCATTAAACTCTAACTAAAATCCGATAAAGCTTGTGCTGTGAAGCGAATTTTATTTAGAATTACAATATTTCACTCACAATTTCTTTTATAGCATTAAGTTTCTCATCACAGCTGAAATGGCTGCAACAATACGCGCTAAATCACCCGCAGAGACGCGTAACACGTTTTACGACAACCCATTCACGTCTTCCTGACTTCCCCAGTCCTCACGTGATGCGAACATGTGCTCTTTGAACTTCTGCCGTTTATAATTCCTTGGTGCCGGGTTGCTTACTAATAAGGTAAAAGGGTGGGTCAGAACGCTAATTAAATAGAAGAAGTTATCCCGACGGGCTCATTAGTCTTCTGGTGGCTATGGCAATAATCAACAGGTCGTGGATTCGATTCCCACCGAGTGTAACATATTTATTAAAGAAATTCGTCTGGAAATTGTGCACATTAAATGTGTAGTAGAAACATTAAAATTTCATCCAGGTAACGGAATCGAAATGAAACAGAAGTAAAGTGTAAATCCGTGTTTCGTCTTCAGTCTGTGGATTTATTAATGTGCGATGCCAAAATAGGCCGAGAGCGCATCTTTTCTGGTGTATTGCTGGGTTATTTATTTGTTATAGCTTGCCTCTTTACCCAAAACCCAAGTAAACATATTTACGTTTGTTAATTATTACTGCTTAATTATTTGGGCATAAAAATAATTAAACTTTCCCTAAAACCTCAACATCAGAGATAATATTACCTTTTATTAGAACTAATATTAAACATTGTTTAAATACCTAAGCGTTGAAATTGAGCTATATCTTATAAGCTAAAGATTCCATGCTTCTCGCTGACAAGATAGTAAATTAAGAAAGACTGTAATTTCAGTATGTCAGATATTATCAGACTGTCTAATAAATTTTCTTAGACCAGGAAATACTTTGTTCCAAGCGCGTTTTCTTTCACCTATTGATGATACCTTACCATGTTTAGACACAAGAATCTGTAACAAGTAATGTTTAGAGTTTCAAAGGAAAATTACAACTCTATTACAATGACGATAAAGTTTATTTTCCTTGAACCAAACCGGTACACTAGCAGACTATAATAAGCGTTAATTAGTGGTCTTCAATCTTTGATTTATTTGGAGAAGGTGCACTTTATCTTTGCGTTATCTATGGTTGCTTTATAGTGTTATAAAATTATCTGTAAGCATCTGATTTTTGAAGTCTTAAATATAATACGCTAGTTTTCATTACGATAGGCACTTGCTATGGTTAAGGGTAATTTGGTCTCACGAATAACATTTTATGCTAAGTATAGGGATTATAAACCTGATTGCGCCCTTGAACTTCTTGATCTTTAATAAAAAAAAGTAAGGGCTGTAAAGTGGTCACGCGACGGCCTCACTGCATTCTTAGGGCGGCAAGAGGGCGCGTGCTATGTAGGCTTGACTCGGTTCCTTTGTGTTTATACAGTCTTGGTAAAATAAAATATTAGGGATACCTTTTATACGTAAAAATGCGGGAAATAGAATGAATCCACCAAAACTGACTGACCGCGTTAATCGTTAGACCTTAAAATAAATAAAGATAAAAATTAGTAAATAATACAAAAAAACTATATTTAATAAATTGAATTAGGCTAATGCTACTATTTTTCTTAATTATATTTCAGATGGAATTAAAATAATTGGGTGTTATTTATTGAAATACTGAGAAAAAGTATTTCTTTCCAAGTTAACGAAGAAAAGCTTGTAAGTAAATATCGGCGAACTGTGTAATTTCTTAGGCGGCAAAACCTCCTTCACAGCATCACATCAGTCATATATTCCTGGTGATTTTTACACGTAATTTACATGTCCTTCGGGAACTCCTTTCCCCGGGATCTAGGGAGCAGACGCGCTTACAACATTCCTTGCGAGTTTAAGTGAGCGTTCATATTTTAAAAGTGGGCTTAAAGAAATATTGAAGAAAACATAATATACAAGATATTGTTTACTATTTAGGTTTAATCTCTTTAATTTTAAGTTACATAATTTGTACTGCAGAATTAACTTAATCTATTCTTTTTACAGATTCATAGTATGATGTTGAACTTAACAATTATTGTTAGAAAACACTTGTTAGGTAACGAAAACATTGCGAATAGTTTGCTTAGAACTCGAACACAAGGAAGTTTTCCACGAGTTTACGAGTGAAGCTGTGAAGCACCCATTGTATTTACTTAAGTTATATTATGTCAGTTGCGTTTTGCCTAGAAAGTTTCCGTGCCTTGTTAGTCTTGATTTTGTAAGCTAGAAGAATAGTGTAAGGTGTGTTTGTTATTATTTCGAAACAATAATACTAATACAATGGAAGCCTAAGTATAAATATATTTTCTGCGAATAAAATAGTTCAGCTAATTTCTTAATTGTCTTCTTGCTTATCTATTCATTGAATACTTAAGTCATTATGCATTTAAATAAAACCGGTCAGATGGGATGTGCCTTGTATTTATAAACATTAAAATCGCCTACTGACCGATATAGGGTGGTTGAAGGGTAACCGGTAACCACCCTAGCCATGCAGACTTTTTATTCTATACCTGTCTCTCTCACACCTAGCGTAGCGCGACCTTCGTGCAGTGCACAGGCTGTTGGTTACTTTTTTCGATTTCTTTCGCCCTGGTAGTTGCCGGGCGATAGAACACCGCACGCCCTCACCTTCACTCACATGCGCAGTGTGAACGAGCAGTAAACATACTATGTGCTATGCACACCTTCACATGACCGAACACATACAAAAAGGTCTTACAAAATTCAGGAGTAACATGTTAATATATTATACTTTAAATATTAAAATAACAAATATTACTTACAGAAACGTAAATAATAGTTTCTATTTTTATTCTCATTGGAGTGCTGTTCAATATGTATAACACCATCACTGCTAATTAATTATAATTCTTTAAATAAAACACGTAACAAACAGGTTTAGCAATGAAATTTAATTCTTCACTTGTAACTCAATATAAATCACGCTAAAAAGCAAAACCACAAATCAAGTTCCAGTCAAATGTCTCTAATGAGCAAAAATTGCGCCGTTAATAGAGTCCCGTTTTTGTGGTTGCATGCATACCGGACTCCATCCGTGACCATCGGCGTATTAATTATGATTAACAGTATCTTACCACAACTTAAGGATTCCTCGTCCGATTTCGTTACCGCCTTTCTTCTGCAAGCGACATCTATGATAGAAAATATTAATATGCAGAATGCTCCGCTTGCTGCGGTGACAATTTCACAGACTAACTGCTCGTTATTTATACTCGCCTGGTGTCGTAGTTGACATTTTCTGCTGGCTAATTTATAAGAAGAAATCATGTCTCTCATTGTTGTTAATAAAAGTTGTTGGAATTTTCTATTGAAGTGATATGAAAAATAAAAAAAAAACGGACTTAAAACAAATTCAAGTTATACAATACTACTTGAAGCACACAAGTGCTGTAACGCGTTACGTAACGTAACATTTCATGTCAGCATTTTAAATGTCCAAGTTTGCTGTTCGTCACATCCTGAGTGCAGAGTGCAGACAGTCGACACCACTTTGTTGCGAATAGTCAGTCATCCAAAACAAGACAGGCGGCCATTGTTCTACCGTGTATGTATTTCCGTTGTTATAAAAAATGACACATACAAATGTTTTAATGTATGTAAAATACATAATTTACGTGCGTAGTCCACACTGCAAACTTGATTCGCGACATAAGTCTTGTGAAAACGTAAATAATCTTATAAAAGTCATTAATTTTTGCAATCCAGTTAAAATATCATCGTCGTAGGTTATTGGAGTTATTTTAAATTGGGAAACTTCGCGTACATATTTGTGCAACTAGGTTGAATAGGAAGATCATCGTAAACATTTTTCATTTGTTTCTTTTAGTTTTATGTTCCCTATAACTCAAACATGACCGAATATTTGAGCAATTTATGAGCATCTGTCAAAACACGTGGGCCCAAAACGGTCAGTCATTGCGCAAAGGGCTACCGGGCTCACCTAAATACAGAATGGCCGCTCTAAAAGGTTTAATTGTTTCCGAATACATGGCGCGGGCAGGTTCTTTGAAATTAGCATGCCTAGTCATAATTAAATGGAAAATAAAATTTTTTTTGTACCATCTGGCGCGATGCAAGTTCAGCGAACCCGATGGGAAGATGCAATTAAACGGACCACGGTTGAAAGTGATTCTCAGAATCGGGTGTGGATGCATTTTAATGCCTAAATTCCAAAGGATTCCTTAATTCCAAAGTTTCTTGCAAAAAAAAATAGAAACATTGTTGCGCCATTGTGTCCAATATTCATATAAACAACACTACCAGGATATTATAAGTTTCGCGAAGATAAACCTGCGTCGATTGTAGAGTATCGCCGTTTTCAAGTTCACTATGGTGAAATTAAACATATTCTATGCTTATACGTCTAGTAGTGCGTTACGCGCGAAAGGTACTAAGTTCGGTACTCGGAGACACAAAAATAAAGTAAGTCAGGTAGAAGTCTACTTAATTACTTGCGTGTATTTTAAATTGATAGGTGAATTAGTTGTTTATATGTAACGAGTTTCGCTATATCTCGTACAAGTACTTAGTAATTTTTTTAGTAAAATATGGTCATAAGTAACTATTCATGACATTTTGAACACGATCTTGTGTGTTGGAAAGGTTTTTATAGTAAGCTGCTTTTTAAAATATTTAATCTGTCCACACCTTTTGTTATCTGTGATAATAATTTATACACAAATAAAAATACCTCCTTTCATCAGATATACGGAAGAATAATGTTCTGTTATTAGTTTGTAATGAAATAAAAATAGACTACATCTTATAAAGTGTACATCGGATGGTCGGTTAAGAATTTATAACTATTTCTGGTAAGATTAATGTGTCGGTTGCCATCCTACACTTTCTCTGAACATGGCTGGAGTCCCATTAATGGTGACGATTGAACATAATTACCCATATTTCCTTCTTGACAACATAATATTACTTTGTACAAACGTAATTTTTAAAGTAATAGTATGTGTTATGTTTTTGTGGTGTTTATAGATAAGTTTGATTTAAAGCAAACACTTTTAACAGTTCGAAACGTTAAAAATATTTGTAAACTTATTTTTAATTTCATTTATATACGATCCAACGTTTCGGATGCTTTGCAGAGTTTTAAACCGTTGAAGGTATTTTATTTAAATATGTCCCACTCGCGTAAACTACAGACAATACTTAAGATTAGACTTGTTATGGCAAAGGACACACTTAGAACCATGGCAGGTGAAATGCCAAAGCCCCTACATGTTGCGCTTTTCTTAAATCCATGGCCTGAAAATTCAGGGTTTCTCTGGCCAATTTTGACGTTTATGCGCGTTTCCTAATAAATAAGATCAGTATTGTTTAGAATATATTTTTATAGGTATAACTGTGCAGAAATTTGTGCAAAAATTGTTTCTGATACATGTCTTTTGTATCGAGGTTAAAACCCCGATGGTTATTATAACGAAATTTATTGTTAACTTCATTAAAATTGCTTCACACGTTAATTATTTATGATAATGCATATCAGACGATGTTTTATTAGTGTGACGTGATGATGGGCACTAAATTGGAGTGATGGGCTTCTTAGTTGGTGGTCTGGTCTACATTAATAATGCCTCCTAAAAGTGATATGACCCCAATGATTAAACGCGCACTTCCTAGGACTGTAGAAGTTTTAGGAGATCAACTATTTAAACAGTATAGAGTAAAGAGAGATGTATTAAGTTCTCACAAGTGATATTTTTTATGATAGAAGAGGAGAGGCTTTTGGCTTAGAAAATCCGTAATCCACGACTGAAAATAAAACGCCATTAAATATCACGACATTTTCACTGTGGATTGGTGGTTCGTTATCCATTTACTAGCCAAATTTCCAGACGAAGTCCAACATGTTTTCGAAAAATTATAAAAAAGAAATATGTTGTAACCGATATGAATCGCACCCACGACTCGTTGATTATTAACCATATATTGCTACCATTAGACCAACCGGCTATCAAGAGTATGAAATGATAGTATTGTAATTTACCTGTGCATTTCAAACGTTCAAGCTTTACAGGTAAAATGTAGCAGGTTATTATCAATACAGGAAACATGCCGGGTTTACATAACAAAACAATCGCTTCGTAAATCTTTAAGCTCACCGAATGCTAAGCGCAGTTTATGATACCTATATCGTTTATTATCTGTCTAGACTAGACTTGATTACTCAGCACAATCCTCACGCGATCTGCTGCCCTGGTAATTATGTGATAACGATCTATAGTAAAAAATTCTTGTAATTTAAAGCCGGCTGAAAATAACTCCATGTTTTTTATTTGTTAGACTGATAGACAAGCATGGTGGTCCTATAATATAATAAGATGCGCTGTTGGCCTATTTTATCTATGGACGAAGGTAAACTTTATGATTGTTTCCTGTAGATGACACCGACGCTTTGTGGGGATATAGACATTTCTACTACTCCACCGGGGACTGTAACACATATTAAAAAAATATATATTTCGATATGTTTTCTCCCGTGGAAATCGAACCTGCGACCCGTTTGCAGTAAAATATCCCACCAAGCCAGACAAAATATATGCACATATGTCTCAGTATTTTTCTGGTCTAAAACTCTTTGTGATTCACGAAATTCCTATGAAGTGTTATCATTATTACTCAACATCCTTCTGATATTAATTAATTTTGTTTATTTACTCTTTGTCAAGGTTTTACCATCTGCGTGCATCTGTTTAGGATTTTGTTTATTTTCTTAGTTTTATTAAAATGAGCCACTCCGCATAGCAACTAATGAGACTGGTATTAAATTACAGTATAAATATACCTTTTAAAATAAGCTACTTACATGATGTATGTTATGTGTTGTGTCTTTGTCTGGTTTGGATCTCTCAAGAAATACGATAGCCAAATAATTGATATAAAAAAGAAATGTGTATTTTGATGTCGAATAAATACACATAGTAAAGATATTATAACAAAAATTACTTATACCTATAAAATTGCAATTAATAGCCATAAAAAACACACTAATTATATAATAAAGGCTACTTTAAATAATCCCTAAATATACCAGTATTTGAAAAGTAATAATAATTGAAAAAAGTAAATATTTAAAGGGGGGCTTGTAGTTTTAATAATATTCCGTTTTACCCTTTCAATACGAAACTCTACAAAATGTTGTTTAATAAAAGGTTTTATGTAGCTCGACCCGTACGGAATTTATTTATTTGAGTCAAAATTAAAAATTTAAGACCTCCTGTCAGATTGATTTGAAATTTGTACTTACATTTAATTTACAATATCATAATAAATAAAAAACATTATAAATCCAAGATGGCCGCCGGTACAAAATGGCGGATCACCCCTTCGTGGGTGTCAAATGAAAGGGCTGCACACTAGTAAAACACGATGATTATGTCTAAATTTAAAAAAACTCCTAGTGCACAAAAAATAAAACCGTTTAACTTAACCCATTAGTCATAAGTTTTCTAACGTTTTTAAATGACGAAACAAAAAATATAATTAGAGTGTATTCGACAATTAACTGACATAAAATACTTAGTTTTTGTGAAAGTTCAGATTTTATAGCCCGTCCGATATGGACGTTTGATGGCGGACACAATTGAGTTAAAAAAGATTAAAATAAAAGTACGGATTTTATAAAGAAATTTATTATAGAAAGTAACAGAAAATAAACATATTTTAATTTAAAATGTGGTATGCATGTACATTCGGGTGAAGGCCTACACAATTCTGACACTGAAATTTACTTTTTCCTCCACATTTTTGCAACCGACGTTCAGTATTTATTGGAACCAGCCAATGTTTTTACCGCGTATCTAGAAAGTGCCGGCTGGACCTTATGTGTGGTGTGCCATGTGTCGAAGTAAGCTCTGCTATGAAGGTCTAACGAATAAAGACTCAGTATCTCTTGTGCAGCCATTTTCCGTGAGTAGCCAGGCATTTACAACCGAAACGTCTAATAAATAGCAAATGGCACCACCATTTCTTTTACATCGAGTTCGTATTGCCACAGCCTCATCACATTTTCTACTCCACCCATATTATTATAATTTGAAATAAGTATGGCTGAGGTACTTGCACTTTGGCTTTTTCTTCATTGGACCAGCGTTGGCAGATTAATTGCCAATTTTCAAAAAGTATGTGACAACATTGTTATCATTCCACCGACTGAAAACATCATCAGCTACTCGGTAATCGTAATGACCTCGCTCCTTCTATATACTATTTGTTCCCTGCAAGGTGCGAATCGGACAGTAAAAGGTTTGCAAGATAGCATTCAAAATGATCGTGTCTAGAAAAAAAGTATTGAAAATAGTATCCATGTTTAGCAATCAAAATAACTTCTTTTTTACCCAAAACACTATACAAATTACAATAAAAACACAATATAAACTTACCTTCGTCTCGAGAAACTTTGACCGTGTGCCGCCATTTTGCAGATTGTCAGCTGATGCTCGGAAAAGTTCATAAATTGTATAATAATTTATTGCCACTTTTGAATATATATTAAACTACTGTTTTAAATAGATAAACCTTAAGTTGAATAAAGTTACCTCTATGATAAAAATTTTTTACCGTCCGATTTATCGGACGTTATGCACTTGGTTTAAAGTTTTTTTAAGCTGATACTTGTTTTTAATACTTAATTCACACACCGACATGTTAACTAAACTGCATTAATGATTTAAAAGACAAGTTTTTAAAAAGCACTTCGACAGGTTATATTTACGATCCCTTGATTACATGTGCTTCATAAAAATCACAATAAAGATCACTGAAACACGAAGTAATAATGCTGTAAGTTCGTTAAAATGTATTTTTATTTGAATAACCGTTAATTTTAAAAGGATCAACGAAAGTGAACCATGCCGAATGATATGTTTATTTTTCGCTATTTTTATTCAACTGGGCCTTTCACTGAAACAGAACATGCATTATCCCAACTACTTCCTTATTGTCGCAACTGGATGTTTATATTCTCTGTTCTATATTGTGTAATACGAAAATCATCGTCTAATTAAGATTTAGTTTTGCACAGTTTGTTCGATCTAATGTAGTTAATTTTTGAATCAAACCCGTATTTATGAAAATTGCCAAGTGTAGGATACTCCGGAGGTACCCTTTCTAAAGATAAAGAAATAGAGAAAGAGGAGAAAAGACGTCTTGATGTTTTTCATTGACTATTATAGTGTTGTTCTATCGTCTGTGTCGTTATAAAATAACATTTTAGCGTTGTAGCGTTGACGAAGGCCTCCTTCAAATGCAGTTTAACTACATAAAAAACTTATTTATAAAATCTACAAACGTTTAAGAAAAGTCTAGACTAGTCGACACCAAAAATAGCACCATATGATTATGGCATGATCTCAGCACATACTGATATAATTTAAATAAAATTGGACCGGACGCCATGCACTCCGGTACATGTGGTACTCGTAATCATTAAAATTAAATAAAATTGCATGTAATTTACATTTTACATGAAAACATACAGATATTTATGCAAAATATTTATGAAAAGTTGGAACTCATCGTCTTATGTGCTTTTTCTTACATATTTAATTTTTTCTTTATAAGTTTCCTCTTTTAAAAAAAAAAAAAAAAATATAAAAAAAGGACGTCTCGTCTTACGAGTTTTATTACGTACCTGTACTGAGTGTACACATGATTTCTGTTCGCGAGGTCGAAAGTTCGATCCCGGGTCGTGTAGCTAAACTTATATTTGAAATTCTGACATTTGTTCTCCGGTAGATTAGTGGCAAATATAAGAACCAAAAATAAGTTTTCTAACTAAAGTAACTGCAGTGGAAACTAGTAACGGCTGATGATAATAACTTTCCTTGCGTATTTAAAATATCGCAATGACTGATTTACAAAGATAAATGAATGTAGGGTAGATGAAAATTTAAAATGATATTCCAAATTCAAAACCCATAAGGTCTAAACAAGAATGCCTAATTACAGTTCACTTTGAACTGTGCCGAACACAAAACTAATTAGTAAGAAAAGGCGTTGTTAGTTCATAGTTCATCAATTATACAACTCGACAGTTTTTATCTGTATGTTAATTATCTGTGACTAGCCCCAAACTGTTGTGGGTATTGAGCCTTAATTTAAAGATATTAGAATTTATTTTAGTTAAACATTCTTTGAATACTTTACATATTATAAGATGTTGTGCTTGTATATGCAGAAGTTGCAAACTCCACAAAATGATTATCACACGCTCAACCAATGAGTAAAGTATGTGTGTGTTGTAATGTATATCTGTATAATTGACATATATGTGAAAATGATTGTCTGTAATATTTGTATAAAAAGGAGCACGGCACACTGTTTAGTGGGTTTGAGTTCAGCTTGTGCCATATTTTTTCGTTGTTGTTGTAGTATAAAATAATAATATAATCAAAAATATTGATAACAGTGGAAAATATTCACTACAGTCTATTTTATGCGTTGTATAAAACAGAACTTAAAAATCAAGGACTTATACACTCGTGGACAAAGATTAGCATATTCAAATGGCAACTTCCAAATATTATTTTTGGATGTCAATAGTACTTTTTAGACCCTGCAGACCTGCTATCCATGTTTTAAACTATGTTGTGCTAAATATGTTTCGGCAGTATTAGACTTCGTCTAGAAAATTGGTTATAGAATGGGTGATAGAATATAGGACTGCGTCCGACCTTCGAACGACACTATACAACCTGTACCACCATAGATTATAGAGTGATTCTGGATAAGCTGTGGAGTGTAAATCTGTGCTTTGATTTCAGTCTGAGGCTTCCTGAACGTCCAAGCCAAAATAGGTCGATAGCTTACGGCTGGGGTATTTCCAAGTGATAGACACGGGAAAGTCTAAGACAAAGACAATATAAGTCAAAGACAGCTAAGCGTTCAAAATGTTGAGTTAAATAATAATGACGAAAAAAAATAACACTGGTACAAAAGCAAATTTTAAAGAAATATAAAGATTGTAAAACAGGCAAACCTGGCATTATAATCCTCGGGACGACAGAGAGATACACAAAACTTGTTGACTAAAACCCAAGTTAAAGAAAAAGCATATTTTCTGTTATCAATAGAAAATAAAGATCAAATGCATAAGGTTTAGTTACGTATTAATTCACGCGTACCTTTTTATTTGTTAATGTAGTAATATACTAACTAATACAAAACAATTAATTAGATGAATTAACATCCCCATACAGTTGTTGTAAATCTATTAATAAAACTTGTGTGTTCAATTTGTAAGTAAAATCACCGTTATATGACAAAGTCCCACGGTCATCCGATAATATGAAATATATGGTATACAGGATGTCTTTAACACTGCGATATAAAGTTATTTAAATAAAATACTTTGACGGTTTAAAGGGCGAAATATATTAGTTAAACTTATTTAAATACTATTTTGAGTGCGGCCCGATGTTTCGGATGCGTTGCAGCTACCGTGGACCCGGGAGTCTAGCCGTATATTTCGCGTTTTAAATCGTTAAAATGATGTATATATACGACTCGCGTAAACTACAAACACCAAACTATTTAAAGATATTCAGTAAAAAATTAGAGTTTTAATACATGTAGTAAAATTGTCTTGTATTACGAAAACAGATAGATAGAACCCGACCACACTGACTGACAAAACTCGTCTTCATTTTCATGTTATTTATGTCACTTTTATCAATAATTCTTTTATACTACACAAAATTACATCTCTAATATATCAATGTATGTGCCTTTCTGAACAACCTGTATAGTGAAGTCTAAAGCCCTACACATCAACGCGTTAATTTGATAAACAGTTACATTTCAATTAGTTATTACTTTCTCATTACGTTCATTTTATAGTTATGGGGTTTTCTCTAGCGAGACATGCGCCGAAACTACTTAAGCTATCTACTAGAAGTGCAACACTAAAGAAAAAGAAAGGAAACAAGAAAAAGAATTCCATGTGAATGCCTATACGTGAACGTCTATAGTTAATACAAAGAGTAAGCACTTTTAACTGTTTGGAACTTCAACATTTTAAGCACGACCCGACGTTAAGCTGCTGCAAAGCATCCTTTTGTAGTAGTCGTAATAATTTAAAATTTAATTCGCATTTTAAACAGTTCCTGTCTTTAAACAAGGTAGGCGTCCTTTTAAAATGCCTAAGCCACGTCTGTAGTCTACGCAAGTACACATTTATAAGAAACCTTTAAACGGTTTAAAACACGAATAATATTAGTTAACTTATTTTTAATAATACCGACGATAATTTGTCAAACTGTAAAGCGTCCAAAACGTCGGTTGGGAGCTAAATAAAACCTAAATAATCGAACTCACGTTTTAAGCCGTTGAAATTGGTTTATTTAAATAAGTGATCTTGTATCTTTTTGAGAATGAAATATTATAATTAATTAATTAATTATAATATTACATTTTATTAATTTAAAAACGAACGGCATCCCACCATCAATGTTTTGAAACTCCATCCTGATCTCACAAAGGCGCTACCAGGTTCTCATAAACCAAAGAAAGTATTTTCCTGTTAGTGGTGTGAGTCAACTGGTACATCTTCCCTTGCGAAACCATTAAAAGATTTCAACTTTAAAGGTGGCTGTAATTGCGTACGAGGCAGACAACGGCCGAACAGTGATTTTTATTGAGTGTAAATAAAACGAGACTGATGCACGGATTGAAGGTATAAGTCATGCAACGTCAAGGCATAAGATGCAAGCGATTAGATTAGATAAACTTGTGTTATGAAGGCTTGATGCAAATGTAAACCGATTTTTAATAATCCAAGGTAGCTATGTCGTTATGGTGTTTTCCTTGACAACACAATTTAGACTTGATTGATTAGAAAGTTGAATCACAAACTTCCATCGACAAACATAAAAATGGGACTAATAAGAAATTCGATGTTATAAACCGTTTGAATTGTTTTATTTAATTTGCGTTAAGCGCGAGATGTCCTCGGTTTTAATCCCAGTAAAATACTGGCGGCACAAAACGGACGCAAAAATGTGTTTGCCCAATGCTTCGCGAGGTAGAGGGCGTTTCACACGCGTGTGTATAATGTAATTAAGGTCAAAGTTTTTCACAATAATGACAGAATAAATATGATGATCAGCTCTTGACTTGTACCAGAACGCTTCCGATAATCCGAACTCGCGTTTAGGGCCGACTCAAATCAACTTTATTGCCTAGGTCTTTGATGTGCCTTACTCTCTCCAATGTCATAAAACGTGCTAAGTACGGTTTTGTTCTTGATGTATGTATATTCTTTCAAATTAGCAACCTAAGATATGCAGTGAAATCCTGAGATTGTAAGGAATCGGGACTTAGGCAGGCACAATATTTGCCGTTCCATATATTTTTATTAGCACGTTGATCTGCAAAAGAATACTGTTGTTACGAATATTCAAAGCCAAAGTAGGTTGACAACACATCTTGTTTAAATTTATGTGTATTTTACCTATCATTCGTTTAAAAAGTGATTGAGGCAAGCTCATATATTTTGTATGTTTGTTAACGACGATAGAGTAAGTCGAAATTAGGAAAACCTAATCCTCTTAAAATCTATATAGGCAATACCATAGGTACTGTGTCTTTAAAATCTATGTGTAGTTTCCCTATATTTAATTGCCTAAGCTATAATACGAAAACACTTCTATCAAAATGTAGTTTAGTTTGTTAAAAAAAGATGTATAAAAAATAGTTTGAGTGTTAAACAACTCCAAATTCACAGAAATATAATCATTTCTCGATTATAAGCTTATCTTAAAAGCTAATACACATCCTATCCTTGTATTTTACATCATTTTGAATTCTGGGTAGGCGGCTTCTAATTAGATTAACTAAACAAATATTTTTTGAGTAAATCTACGGATTAGTTTGGCTTAAACAGCGATGTGTGATAACTTGTCGATATCGATAATTTAAATTCTGGAAGTGAAATATCGATAATTTATAAAACAAAACTGCTTTTGATGCATAATACTTGGCATTACGTTAAATAGGAAAGTCTTGGGTTTGAAAACTTACACTCTGATCTGTTCTGATCAACTATTACATTAATTGGGAAAAAAAACAAAATTTTTTTTTCCCACCACCCCCCTAAAAGAGTACACAACACAAAATATATTAGTTTTTTTTTTTAAACTTCGACCCGATGTTTCAGTTGCTTAACGGCTGGATGGACACTTATCATTTAGTACATACCACACATTTTAAGAAAAAAATATTTTTTGTATTTTAAGACACTGTCATACCTTGAAGCATTTTTTATTTACATCTAACAATATCCCCCGTTGAACTTGTTAAAGAACTTTTTTTCAGTATAAACATTGTACATACATAGACTTATGAAGTACACATTATTATTTTAATAGTTTCCTAAATAAATAAATTATCTCTCATTTTCAACGAAGTATCGATAACATTGAGTATAGTTACATCACTAACCTCTAGTTAGTTTATCTTTGCTGCTCTGCTTTTGTCGGCATTCTATTTTTTGCACGATCATCGAACAAAGAATGCGTCTACATTAGGGCTAACTCTGATGAGTTAGATCCTTATTTCCATTATTATAAAAAAAGGGTTTTTCTTAATTTTATAGGTTTATCATAGACCTGAATTGATAAGCCCAAGGTGAAACATTAGAAATGTAGCAGGTAGTTATTGAATAGCCTCCGTTAAAATAAAACATTTTTAACAGTTTAAAATACGACATGCATTAGATAAATTATTGAACTACGGCCCTACTATAATTTTTAAAAAGTTAACTAATATATTTCGCGTTTTAAACCGTTATAAGTTTTTATTTAAATGAGTACTACTCGCGTAAACTAGAGACAGTAGGTACTTAGCGTCCATTGTTCTATAAATCTGTTATATTAAATTATTAATATCTGATGTATGAAATTCTAGTATATATTGTAATTTATAGTTAATTTATAAAATTTTACAACATTTCAAGTGGGCTTGACAATCGGCTAATATTTATTTGTGCTCTATTGTCCGACCTTAAATAGTTTTTTATCTCCTCTTTACAAAGTGTAATTTAAAAAAAATAGCTATTTTTTTCTGTTTTAAGAGTAATTTTAAGTAGTTCAACAATTTTTCATCCATTTTACTATAATTTTTTAAAGCATTTATACAAAAAAAAAACATGTACCAGATCAGTTACTTACTTAAAATTGCTTAAAAGCGTTCTTCAATCGAAATTGTAAAGAAGATCTCAAAATAACCAAGTAATCAGACAATTTCTCAAATGGGATTTCTGTAATGGACTATTATCGTTATTTTAATGCGGGATACTATTTTAAACTTTGATAAAACTGATTGACTTACGAAATACACTTACTTACTTACTTACTAGACTTACTTTTTATATATATGTAACACAATGTTGTCGAAGAAAACATTTAGCAATTCATGTACTACCTACCTATTAGATACTTTGCGAAATGCTTTAAAAAATAAATAAACAATTAGGTAGTGTGGTTTGTGTAAACTTGTCTAGCGATCTGGGTTGTTAGAATAACTCTGGTTTACTTCACTAAGTTTATGTATTAAAGTACTAAATAAAACATATACTACTGAAATTAAATACATAAGGAATCTATACGAGTAACGCGTTACATAACAAAGAGAATAACCCTTCCGAAAATATACAAAGAGAAAATTATCCGTCACTTTTACTTACTTACACAATTATGAACAAGTAAGTCAACTAAGACGAAGAAACCTTCAGGGTAAATCCAACATGGATGACGTAATGATATTCCACCTCTAGTACTAGGCAATCATAACTATGCAGCAGTTCATGACCTGTGCCGGCCGCGGGAACTAATTATCTCTTGAGCGTTGCATTATTGCATAACCGTGGTGAACTTCGGGTTAAACTTGAACTTATAAACTTTCTTGTATAATATTACTGATGCATTGAATTTCAATGCATCAAATACTATAGACAGTATTTGATGCATTGAATCCAAAAATGTGATTTATTTATTTAAAACCCTAATTTATTTATTTAATACCATTCAAACTATGTATCCGGTCTTAATGAAAGTTTTAAATAAAAAATGGGTCATTAATCAAAGCTAACCCGTTTGTGACAGCTAGAGCGAGATAGAAGTATTCCTGCGGGATTCGAACGGCATTCCATAGAAAGGGAAACTTTTTGTCCCTTTTTCTCATCCTTATTAAGCGGGTTAGATGAATAGCGGTTAATTTCTGTGGCTAGTTTTTATCGAGATTTGTTTTGAAGGTGTGAGACTATTTTTATTTTAGTTATCTTTACTGCTACCCGCCGCTTTGTATCACGTAGAATTTATGAAAGTTCAGATTTTTAACTGGATTAACCAATAAAAATGCTTTATGTTATTTAAAAGTATTCAGCATATTTTTTTTTTAAATCTACCTAAAAACCTACCTAAAATCGCCTCTTATTTTCAAATATCGTTCATAAAAGTTTGATATATAGATATGTAAAAATTTAATTAGAACTTCGGTTGTAAAAATCCTGGGGTATTATAAATACCAAGCTCGCAATTGAACTAAAACCTCATTGTTCTTCATTTTTGGAGCACCGATTCAATTCGACTGATGCAAAATTAACACTTGCCTCGCTTCCGTGGTCCATTAGATTTTGTGTGCGTTTAAATTTAAGAGATTGTTTGATGATAGTTTGTGTAGCTACCGATGTGCAACGGCCATGTTTGTTTAACTGTCAAACTCGCGCAAGCACCACGTGCAACTTGACACAGTTATTATTGCAGTTAGAACACGTTAAGAATTTTTTCTACCTTTCATAAAACAATTTGTTTATTTTTTGTTTTTAATAGCTAGTTATAGATTCTTATAAGTTCTGTGACTAGGGAAGTTAAATAAGGTTTATGACGTCTATTTATATACAAAAATTATACATTTTGGTTGTTTGTAAACTCATTAGGTAACTATCTAGTTATATATTTCTTAGAATCTTAAGAGATAATGACAGCAATATAATGTATGCTAAAATAATTTATTTGATTGAAACAATTGCTTCAGATATCAAGCTGATAAGAAATCCGTATAGATTTTTCAAAATATTGAAATTTTATATTATATTTCATAAGATTCCTAATAACTTACATAGTGACACACATTTGGCTTAGCCTTTATATATTTTAGGTGTACAATATATACTTTATAAATTCCAACAACAAGACCTAGCCATTGGCGAAATTACATCGAAACTCAAATCGCTTTTGTGTCCGTTTGTCACCAATCCCAGCATAATTTGAACTTATTGACTACTCAAAATTGTCCACCATGACAATTGTTAACCCAACAATACCATTAGCGTTTGCATACAGTACGCAATAGAAATTCTAATGAAGTTATCTCAATTGACGTCCCCCATGTCTGCATTTCGCGGTTCGCTGGCCTTCGACCCGAGTCAACAATGCCGACAGATGAACCGCGACTATTGAAGTTTACATAATATCAATCTTGCATAGCCGTGTCATATGCATAACGGGAATGTAAAATGCATGACATGCGTACGATGATAAAGCTAGGTCTCGAACTCGAAAATTCAAACAAAACAAGGAACTTATTTAAATGTTTTATTTCGATTTTTAGTAATGTAATATGTCAATTAGAAAGATGGTTTTAAAATTACACATATACTATAAGCTGTATCGCTTATAGATTTCAAGATAAAAAACTTATATTACTATCATGACATTTAAAAATTATAAAGAAAATTAATAGATTTCTTATTATTATTTTTGTCTGTTCATACATACCGACACTAATAAAATCGTAAATGAAACTAATAAAAAGTGTCTGAATCTGCGAAGTTTAACGTGAAACCCTTTCGTGTGTACACAAGTACTCACGCACACATACGCATTTCAACCCAAGGGTTGTTTTTATCGTCTCAGTCCCCGCGAACTCGCCCTTTTTTATCGAGTTTTGTCCTAAAATGGAAAACGTCTACCAGGCCACCAGACTAAACATAGAGCGAGTGGACGTTACCCTTAAAACGACCTTAAGATGCGCAGACTCTACTTGTCTTTACGCAACCCGCACCCCATATCTAACTCTGTCTAACACCTATTGTGTTGTCTATATATGTATCTCTCTTCCACTACCTAAGATAGAAGTGAACAACACACCCTCCCCGTGCGTATGTGTGAAGCCCAGTTAGGGGGCAGTGGGGCACACAACCCCTTGGATATGCGATGCGTGTATTATGCTTATGGCGTGTGTTACGTCTCACACGAAAGCATACGTGGTGGCGACTTCCTATTCACCCCTGCTGTCCTGGTCCATGAGTATGTGAAGAGATTAGAATTTGCTAAGCTAACGCTCGTTTTTTTTCTAACACATATCCTCCATCCACATGTGGATCTAATGTGGATTTTCAAATGCGATTCTGTTTAATAATAAAGTACTTCTAATCGCAGTAGAGCACGTGCTTAGAACGAACGAGATAGCGCAAGTCCTCTCTTTCCTATCCCGTCCTGTTTTGTCCCGAGTCCCGACTGTATCCCAGGAACACACACGTGGACGTCTATGTGTTAAGGACAATAGAGAATTACATTGTATGGTATTTGCAGTTCACCATTTATTGCGAGGGTTTTTAGTACAGAGTAATTATGTTCTTTATAATGGATAAGTAAAGAAATGATAGATGTCTTTGTTTTCGGGAAAAATATATTGGGTATTTAACTAACATCGGCGGTGTATGTAGAGACATGTCCCACGTAGAGTAAATAAAGACATGTTGGCAAAAGGTCAAAGACATGACCGCAAAGTTTACAGAAACTACGAAGTGGGAATTTGTGGAATTTGCCGACCGTACACACTAAGTTCTCCAAGAGTAATAGAATAAAATAGATTTATTTTAATGAATAAGATTTTAAATCCATATAGGGTAGAACCCTGCTTTTCTCCATGTGGCACGGACACACTTCTTAGTCCGTAATATTAATGCATTTATAGATAACTAGCTGTGCCCGCGACTTCGTCCGCGTGGAATAGTGACTTGGGGTAGAATTTTTAATTATTTAGGCTGTTTATTAATTTATGTAAGGGCGCATTTAAGGCAGCCAATCTATGTTGTTAGTGCTACTTTGCCGCAACACTCTCACCTCACATCACTCCTACTCCTACTCCCACTCTCATTCCTACACTCACTCCCACTTCCACTCCTATTCCCAAAAAGTCATAGAAGAAAGTTTCATTGTTCTAGCTTCAAAAACACGAATTCCGTAAAAACTTTCATCCCCTTTTTCACCCTCACTTTGTTGAAAATGTTTAGGAAAAGTGTACCAAATTTCATTTAAATCAGTCATAGTTTCGGAGTTAAAGCCGGACAGACAGACAACAGAGTTATTTGAGCTATACTATTAGTATAAATTGATTGCTAAGTTCAACGAACTAATTCGAACAGGACACTCTCTTTTTATGTAAGGTGTAAAGGAAATGTGAAGCATCGAGTAGTACAAATAAGATAAAACAAATGCATTGAGTTATTTACAAAGGTATATATATATTTAAAACTTTGGACTGTACATATTGAGCTGTATTAACTATTAAAATATTTACATGACCAAACCGAACTTTTAAAGAAGATAAAAGTTCAATATATTAACATTTAAATTACTATTAACGTCTTCAAACGTTACGGTATGTACAATCTTTAAAATTATAGGGTGTTGTTAATATACAAAGTTTAAAAACACTCTATAATCCTTCCAGGTAACCAAATAGCGGGCAACAGGCCACCATAAAGCCTATCATCAGACGTCAACTTGGGCTAATATTGTAAATCAAAAGTAATCAAGCCTCATGTGGGGTCGGTAGGCGTTATTCCTATAATGGGCTTCATATTTTTATAGCGGGCTTTCCTATTAGTTTTATTTCAAGCGCGTTTTATGGACGTTATGTTAGTTTTCTAAATGACGTAGGTATTCTGGAGGTAATGTTTCATAAAAGCCTTTTATTACCGTCAAAAGTACTATGCTTTTATGTTTTGCGTACATTTGATTTTTTTTTGGGGTGTCTAAAGGATAAAAATTAGCTACTATATTAATTGCCAGTTGCTCTCTGTTTTTCTGTTACCAGTATAAATATCAAGAATCGCTGAATAAGCGGCTGCTATATAAAAAATACACGATATTTGCTCTAAATAAATAATAATAAAAAGTATTATCCTTTAAAATAAGTGAAAATGGTTATAATTTTCGTATCCAGTTAACGGTACGGAACCCCTTCGTTACGTCAAGTCCGACTCGCACTCGGTCGGTGTATTTCCCTTTAATTAGTAAGTAGTAGTAGTTTGGGTTTTTGGTTTTCTTCACTTTAGTATTAGTCAGCCACGTACTATAAAGTAACAACTGCAACGCGTCTGATAGCGAGCGGAACTGATAGCACTTCCGCCGCCCACGCTGTCCGCGCATTCAGGGACGAATGTTACTTTAGGAACACGCTGTACATACATTTAGCGAAGTGGAATTTAAAGGAGGCTGAAAAATCGTACATCCTACAGGTGAGACAAAAATCCGTGACGTATGCGTTTATCCACCATAGATAACTCCGTTTTACGAAATTTTATTTGATACGCGACTACTATCAACTTATCGTATTTTTATTAAACAATTTAAATAAACTATGCCTTTCACACACATAATTATAATTGATTATTGTCTGTAGTTTACGCGAATGGTACCTACACACTTGAATAAAACACGTTTAACGGTTTATAACGTGAACCGTATTAGTTATACACAAATTCTTTAACGACTCCCGACGTTACGTTATTTCTTAATTATAATATCGAAAAATTACGTGTACCTTAGTATTATACACGGTATGATAATGAGGTTTTATTATTTTATTGCAATCCGATTAATTAATCAAATCCGTCGACGGACAGTAATAGTGGGAGTATATATACCTATATACTACAAAACATACTGTGACAAACATAGTATTATCTAAGTTATACTTTCTTAAAAAAGTGTATCTTTCCGATCTTGGGAGGCTTCTAAGAAGGAAGTACTTTACCGCAGCTTGACGGGTCCTTGAGCAGGAAATGTATTTGAAGTATTTATGTAAAAAATATCTACTTTAAGAGTATGATACGCTTTTAACATATTGTCACGAACGATTTTTACGTTGTTTATTTTGCGTAGAGATAGGCCATACAATAATTAAAATTTTCGAATCGTTGAATTTGCTTTTTTTTAAAAATGGACTTTGATTAACAATTACCTTCATACCGACCATTTTTAATACCACTCAATGTTAAGTTTTTGCGACTCCAGCCACGTAGATCAATGGCTAAACGCATTACCTAGCATTGCGTAGAGCTTGAGAGATCCTGGGTTCGATTACCGAGAAAGCGATAAATTGTTGCCGCATTCGATCAGTTGGTCAGAAATTTATTTGCCCCAAGTCCCACAGGGGGGAAATTTTAAACTTCCACTCAATGTGTCACAAATCATAACTTCTATTTATTTACCTTTATATAATTTATAAAACAACCAGTCATGTAGTAATAATTAAGTTTATTAATAATTGAAATTTCAAAACATTAAACTTTTCTTAAAATTTGAAATATTAAATATTGACCCCAACACATCACGGCTAATTGCTTTGTACTGTTCCATCTTACTTAATAAATGCTCTGCGGTCATTGACCTGTCGCGATTTTGTCCTCCCTCCGAGACGGCAACTTCTAAGAAGTTCTAACGACTTTTTTAAAATACCGCTACTATCTTTTTACTTAAAAAAAAAACACTACGTTGACTGAAGTATTTCGCTTTCGCGAAACAAACAAAACAATTTTGTTTGTTTTATTTATTCCTAGTGATTGTCTGTTAAAATTTTAATAATACGGAATCTGTATATTATTTACAAAATTTACGTGCTATAATGTCCAGCGCTTGTCATGGTTTAATTAAAGTAATTGAATACTATCAAAGCCCAAAGGTATCATGAACGCATGCGTCAGGTGAAAAAGGTTGAAATAACCAATTTAAATAGATCCCCGCGAATCATCTATTAGGTCTAATTTACGTGCACGAGGGCGGTCAAGGTAAAATGGTCATAGGAACAGGTAGAACAGGTGGAACGCATGCGCCAGGTAAGGACACCTTCTATTAATTCCTAGCCTCCTGGTACTAGGCTGGCATCTTGCCACAGGTACGCTCCCAAATGACAGGTGTTGGGGATCTCACGTGGACCCCTTGTTACCCGCTAAGTAATCAGGGTTTATTAACTTTGAACAGTTATTGATAAGTAAGTGTTTGTTAATATCCGCATGATGTTTATATGCAAAATTTTAAAAATATATGGAGGACAAAGATTAATGATAAATAATAATAATAAACAAGTAAATTATTCACTAAATCGAACTCTACTTATTTTTTCTTCCTTGTACTGCGAATCTAGAGCGAATTTCCGAAAAATTATTTCCATTCTGAAAGTTATGTATTTTTATTTTTAAAAAAAAAATCTTTTACGTTAAAGTTCTTGTAGTTATTAAATTTTTGATTAAAACGAACTACTAATTAAAACCTGGTATTAAATTCAAGAACAATAAATCTTTTAGATCGTAAAGTTGAAATACGATTTTAAATTTTAACCCATTTGTTATGCTTGTCGCGTTAAACGTAACATGACCTACGTTTACGCGAAAAATATTTTAGAATTTGACTTTTATAGTAGTTTACCCGAGTAGCACACATTTAATTAAAACACTTTTAACGATATAAAATGCGAAAATATTACTTAACATACTGTCTATAGTTTACGGAGTAGTACACATTTAATTAAAACACTTTTAACGATAAAATTGCGAAAATATTACTTAACATACTGTCTATAGTTTACGGAGTAGTACACATTTAATTAAAACACTTTTAACGATATAAAATGCGAAAATATTACTTAACATACTGTCTATAGTTTACGGAGGTACACATTTAATTAAAACACTTTTAACGATATAAATTGCGAAAATATTACTTAACATACTGTCTATAGTTTACGGAGTAGTACACATTTAATTAAAACACTTTTAACGATATAATGCGAAAATATTACTTAACATACTGTCTATAGTTTACGCGAGTAGTACACATTTAATTAAAACACTTTTAACGATATAAAATGCGAAAATATTACTTAACATATTTTAACTGATCACGGGGTGACAACCAAAAGCATCCGAACTTTGGGCCGTAATTAAAATAACTTCAATATAAGTTAACTAATATATTTCGCGTTTTAAACCGTTCAAAGAGTTTTATTTAAATAGAAATATATATTTTCAAATGATAGTTTCCGTAGTAATTATTTTATCTACGTAACGACGTAATAATAAAATAGTAAGAGAATTGCTAGTTACATGAATTATCTAGTTTATGTTAGTGTTACATTGAGCGGGCAGGTTCTGAGTTCGAATCCTTGGAACCATAATAAATAGTTGCGATTGACAGACACGTGCTTAATTAACTACTTGTCTGTGCAAAGTCAAATAGAGAAAAAGACACAAAAATGTGTCCGTCGTACGTCCCAGAAAGAACGAAGCTTTTCTTATTTCCAGATTTTTAAATGAAATCTTTTTTTTCAATGGAATGGAAACGATATTATGTTACCTTTTCGACACAGGGTTCGGTTATTTCCAATTAGATCTTGAACCATTTTCATCTTTTATCAATACCTAACGATATAATGTATTAAACAGAAGGCCAATAACCGCTAGGATATAATTTTTGTTTTATTTGGGTTCGATGCCCGGGGTAGTGATGCGCGTCGCTTGCGACACTAATTGATTATAACGACGTCTAGGATATGACCTATCTAGATCAGCAATTAGACTTTTTCGGCTGTTGCTATCGAGTTAATTAAGTGGAATGTCCAACACTGTTTGCTGTTCCCACGCGTTTCTGCTAGAATAATTTTGCATCGTCCTCAACCTCTATTAATTTTTACTCCCCTTTTTGGATGTTTGAGATTTGTCTATTTTTAAAGCCGAAAGAATCTTTCCTTGCCTATAGGTTGCTTATCAAATATAATTTTTACGACACTGAATTATCAACCCGTTAACACATGAATATCTCAATAGAGTTGGATCAATATTTGGAAAAAAACTTATGTTAGTCTAAGTTAAACTATATACGTTAGACCAGACCTTGCCTTCAAATATTGTCTCCTGAAGTATCTAATTTCTCTAATATAATTTAATTTATGGGTCAATTTAAATAAAACACTTTAACGGTTTAAAACGCGATATATTAGTTAAACTTATTTGAAAATCTCCCGTGACCACGGCTCCTGCAAAGCATCTGAAACGTCGGGCCATATAAAATATCGCGTTTTAAACCGTTAAAGTGTTTTATTTAAATGTATACTTACTACTCGCGTAAACTATAGATAGTATATAAGGGTCAATTGTCAATATTTTAAGATTGTCACGAACGTTACTGTCACTTCGTTTTTTGATTCCCTACCGGCTAGCACCATCGTGTGTCTAAGTATTGTATATTAATTGTAATTATTGTACTAGTTTTTTTGTTGTTATAGTTTTAGATTGTTGTGTGGTTTTACTTTTATTTTTTTTTATTTAAATTCTTATAGACTTACCACACTGAACTTTATTTGTCTATAATCTAGACGGATAAAGTTATAGATAGTATATAGATAAGATAATATTATTATCTTATATGTATATTTCAAGCAACGTAAGTTACGTTTAGGTATGTATATAAATACTGGAATAAACTACGACCTCTTTTCCACGTTTCATACGTTTCCATACGATGAAATATAGGTTACCTTCCTATGTTTTCTTATTATGGGGTTGTATTATTTTTTTTTATGATAGAGGACAGATCAAAATGGGGTTTACTTATGCTGTGTGAAACATCCAAGCCATATAACACCTAAACAAGATGTGCTATCGACCTATTTTAACTTTGGATATTCCGATTAATCATGACTCAATGAGAACGGGATTGCTGACCGTACTTTATAAAGCGTTCACCTCCTGAATTCAGGCGTAGGATGAAAAATCTAGCTCTTACGTTCGTCTAACAATTTTCATGGCTTGTTTATGATCTAGATTGTAAATGTTTATCGAATTTTATGGCGACGATGAAAACTATCGACTAAATAACCGCTTTCCTCGCGCCTTAAACCGAGGACTTAAAAACAAACCGACTTGGTGGAAAAAAAATCGATATACAAAATACCGTTTAAATGAATGTCTGAACTGTTTATTCTGAAATTGATATTTTAGATTTATAAAAATCAATTACGCGGGCTGGCTTCGAACGCACGACAACGTCGTTCCGTGCACCAGATCTACCCATTGAACTTTCGTGAAAAAAATGTTTAAAACAGCAAATTACAATACTCCAATTAGATTAAATAATTTCGCTGCTTTTAGAAGAATATTAATGTGTGGTTCGTTATGCTGTTGCTAAGCAACAATGCTTAGCAACAGGACGTTAATTTTATTTCCCGCCTATTTTTAAATGTAACGTCACTTGTCACCATTTTTGGAAGCATTGTGTCAGCTTAGGATGGCGTCATAGACAGTTACCCTATTAATATTATTCCGATGTGAGTACCACAGAATTTGTTTAATTAAATTTTCACGTAGTATTTGTATCAACCATCTTAAAGTAAAAGGTTGAAGTTTAACTAATATTAAGTTATATTCAATTTAAATACTGTTACGCGAGTAGTACACGATTAAATAAAACAGTTTAACGGATTTTAACTTTGCAAAGTATCAGAAATGTCGGACCGTAGTTAAAAATATTTTTTTAAACAAGTTTAACTAAAATACATCGCGCTTTAAACCGTCTAAGTGTTTTATTTAAATATATTCAATTTCTTTAGTAGGTAATTTTTTTGGAAAATTGTATATCAAAGATTTCAAATAATGTATTATGTAATACATACATAATACATTATTTGAAATCTTTAACATTTTTCACATGTTTATGCACATGATGGCAATATTATATAGTGATTATACATTGAAAAATGTACGACACGGGCACTTGAACAGCGTCCACAGCGTTTTGTGCTGTTGCTGTAACCTACTCGGCTATCGTACACGTCATCGACGATTTTTCAACCTATTGATACATGCACTCTCGCGCAATGTCATTACAACCTTGTCATTATTATTTCCATATATTATAGCACAATGACAAATTTGAATGCATTTTGATTGATTTCAGAACAGGGCAGGAGTTGGTCTTTACTCGCTTTGAGTTTTAGTGCCGCTCGTGCCTAAAACGATTTTTAACACATACTATCTTTAATTTTCAACATTCACACATTTATTCCTTGTATAAACTGTAGTAGTCACTGAACAAAACTGTCAAAATTATTATTTCCCATTTAAGTATTTAATTAAATGCACAAAGGAATAAATCATAGCTTTAAATCGTACATGCATATTTCATATTAACGAAGTTATGAATTATTTTCCCGTTTTCCTCACAAAACACTTTAACGCGAATAATAAACAGCATTTCTATTTCCTACACGTCATCCTTTATTTATAGTCTGTTAAAGTCGATTGTAGTACAAGAGCTGATTGCTTTTTTGGTGGTTAAAATTTTTTTACTAATAAATGTTTTGAGCTAGGCAAGTCCTTTTACTTAAATATGTTACTTTAGAACTAAACCGTGCGCTTTTTTATGACCTTCACATACAATTGACATTTTGATTAAATAATATAATGGCTATAAATAATTTGATAATATCTCCAACATTTACTAATGATACGCGAAATTTGTCAGATTCTAAGTGTAGAATTTCGAAAGTTAGCAAAGTAAAATTGAAGAAGTGCGTTTCAAAATTAATCTATGACTATTTGTCTATAATTAATCGCGAGTAGTACACATTTAATTTAAACACTTTTATTGTTTAATACGCGAAATATATTTGTTAACTTATTTTTTATAATACATATATATTTTACAATGATCCGACGTTTTAGAATTTTGCAACCACTTCGAAATAAATAAATTATACTTAAGTTAGCGCATACTTTATAACCGTTATGAGTATGTTATACTTAAATTTAATTATTAAGACTTAGATTATTTAAGATTGCAATATTTTAATTAAAATAACTTTGACGTGCTTTATGAATCAATCTCTCAGACTATTTGTATGTTAATAGTTGTACCAGACGCGTTGGCGTCTCGCGATAGGAAGCGCGTCGACTTTTTGCAAACAATACGCGATTTGAATGTTTTACAACATTGAATGAGGGCTATGATGGATGAAGTAACGTTCTACAAACAGATAGCTGATTATTGTATGTTTATATCATTCATGTTTGCAACAAATATACTCACTCTGCTGGTCGCTTAACAACATTTTTGGTACTCACTCAGTAGCTCAATGTAACGGTTTAAAACGCGATATATATTAGTTAAAGTTACTTGAAAATTATTTTAACTACGGCTCGACGTTTCGGATGCTTTGCAGCAGCCATGGTCAGAGTAAAAAAAGAACCAATTTCAAAATAGATTTGACCAGCAATAAGTATAGACGTAGATAAAATTTAAAATTGTACTAGCATTATAACAATGGAGCGACACAAGAGAAAAGCAAATAAGGAATATTTGCCGAAATCAAAGTCAAACAACGCTGCAAATAATGGAATTGTGTTAGACAAACACACAAAATGTGACACTACTTAGAACCTGTATGCTATCATAATATGATGCCAAAATTACAACCTTAAATGTAGATGGATGTTTAAGAAAATATTAAATTAGGTGAAAGAAGAATTAAAACACGAAGAACGAGAAGGAAAATACCGAATTTACAGTTACGTCAGTTACTTCTAACGACCAACGTTAAAAATAAATTGAAAATAAGTTAACTAATATTTTTCGTGTTTTAAACAGTTAAAAACCTATACTTTGTATGCTACTTTATGTATTTATATAGACCAATTTTGATGATACCCAACCAAAAGGAAGCTATTTAATTTAACGTAACTTAAGTTAAGTGTTAGTTAATTTTATTGATTTTTTAATACTTAATGAAGTTATGGTTTAGTCAATACTATATTAACCACAGATATCCAATACAATAGTTAATGAGCCTGACATTGTAAGATGAACTTGGCATTACAAATAGCTTGTTCCGGAGGATGGTAAAACGATCTGCGCCTGCGCAACGTCCGAGTGTCAATTATACAACGATACAACGACTGTTTGTGCTGGCATTCAAAGGAAGTGTTAAAAAAAAACAAAATAACTCGTCAGCAATACTTGATAAGAAATAAAGTTAGACATAAGAACTACATCATACAAAGGCACTCGAAGTCACGACCTATATATTTTTATATTAGGTTACATTCATATCATCGCCTTTAATTAAGTGTTCCTGGCCACTTTTTAATGAGCTTAATACTATCCCACGGGATAAAGCAGGCATTCTGATAGGCCCAAGACACAAAATCTTCTTCATTTGTAGGTAGTACGTAGTTCCCAGTAAAAAAAACATACAATACTAATACTTCTAATCAACACTAATTACTATTTTAAACTCTTCTAACGTTTGAAAACTTTATTATGTCTTACATGTTAGTGCTCTATATAATTTAAAAATCGAAAATAAAATGAAACATTTTTCGACTCGGGCTGGACTTGAACCGGCATCGTCAGCGTTCCGTGCTAGTGCTCTATGGACTCGGTAGCTCAATTGGTAATTAAACTTCTCATTCTAGTGTGTATAAGTTATTTCAAAAAATAATTACTCTTACTGATTAAACAAGCAGTTATCTTTAATATTTGTACGTACACGTTTATTTTATCAGTATTGTATTCGCAAAAAGCTAATAAACAAAGTACGACTAAGGAAAAAAACGCCTTTAGGAAAACATAGTAGCCAAAGATTTGTATAAAACCTGCAACGTCACGCATAATATTTCCTTTACAATACAATTATCTTATTTTAAATAGTAAGCAATATGAATTTATGAAGAAGATAAGAAAACGCTATCTCTCGTGACATACGCCATTCTATAAAGATGTTATCGCGCTGAAGCTCGGCGGATCACCGCTCTATCAAAGTATTTGATCAAAAACCAAAATAAATAGTCCATCAAAAGCGTTATTTCACTATTAGACGATGTAATTGGTCGGCGTTTGAGATGTTCCAAGAGATATATGTCGCTCTTATCGGGAACATCTTGTCACGTCTGGCTTGTAAACATTTTTGGAATGATTTTAACTTAATAATATATATATTGTTCTTTGGAAATAAAGGAAAAGCGTTTTTCTTCTTTATTTTTCGATATTATATTAGATTAAAATTTCTGGTTAATATCGAACATTAAAACAAGCACAGATCTGTGTCCGCTTTAGCCACTGAAAGTAGAGAATGAATTAGCCTTAATACTATACTCATTGATATGTTTTCTCTTTTCAGATCGCTGCTTGTGGCAGCCATCTTTTTAAGTAATTGCATATCATGGACGATAGCGAAGCATCATTATTCACACAATGTAAGTTTTTTGCTACTACATACTTGCCTTATTTCCTTATTCCTTTATCAAAGAACAGTTTCATTTGCTGCTAGCCTGGTAAATCTGCTGACGTTTTTTTATTCTACAGAATAACAAAGTAGTGTTTCGTCGTTGTTTTAAAGCTAAAATCTAACTTATCATTGGTTCGTTTTGAGTACGGATTTAGAAAAATTCCTTCTTCCCTTTCAAGTAATACATATATTTCCTTGAAATTTTTCTAGATCATTCACCTCTTTTCGCCGTGACTTACCGCGCTCGTAAATCACCATCTAACAGCCATCTAACGCCCGCGACTAAAAATGTGTCACTATCATAGAAATAACGATAAATCAATTTTCGATCATTCATTCTGTATCAATACGCAATACAATGTTGAACGTGAAGTGACTACATTAAACAATTTTCAAATAAAATAGGGAAGAACTAGAACAGAGATCGATAAAGTTTTTTTGTTCTTAATGTTTAACTTAAAATAACTTTTATAACTCCACTCGATCGCCTACTATGCGTATGCGCTAGAATTTATCATTCTAATCGCTTCACACAGCTTACCAGCCTAAATGAATCTAAAAAGCTCCTGAAAATGGAAATTCTCTCTTAGGTACTGGATTCGGAGATTAGAGTCTTGATGATATAAAAGCGCTTTTTATTCAAAGTATACAATGATCTTTTATATCTATTTTTTGCGGAAATTACATTATAAATTTATAAAAATTCACGTTTTTTGTTCTCAGATAAAGTTGAGATCGAGTCCATATCTTTCAAATATAATAATTATGTCTCAGATTTCGTGTTCATATATATGCAAGTACACTTAGAAAATTGTACTCACCTACGCATTCCCACGGATCGGGACGAGATACGCCGCGGCGTCAAGCTAGTCATAAATTAAAGGCCCGGGTAATAATAACAACATTGGAATTACTTTCGATTTCGTGTAATATTACGAAGCACGTGGACGTCTCAGCGTGAGACGAAACATTTACAACATTGAACTTGAAGGGGATAGGGCTGAACAACATTATCATTATTATTGGGATATTAATTATTTTAACAAAATATTGTATGTACAGGGAACTATACAAGTGATCTTACTTTAAAAAAATCCGCTTAACCGCTTCTTCTAATCTGCACTTAATGATTGCCTCAGTAGATATATGGTTAAACATGTCTATGTTAAGCACGAGAGATCATAGGTTCCGATTCCGGGGAGTCGACTGTTTTGGTCGGGTAGGACCGAGAAATCTGAATAATCTGATCTGAGTGTCACTAGTAACTGAGACTGAAATGTGTTCGCCCCATGGCCCACGAGGGGAAACGGTATTTCACTGTCTGCACATGAATTTAAAAAATCATTTAAAATATAACCAACATTGTATTGTTTTTATATTTTAATTTCATATAAATTTAAATAGGAAGATATTTATGACACCGGCGAGATCCAAACCTACGACCATAGCCCTAATTTACCAATTGAGAGCTTAAACAGACTATTTACACCATTTATTATTAACCATACGGAAATGAAATACACAGTTAAATAAAACACTTTAACGGGTTAAAACGCGATATATTAGTTAAACTTATTTGAAAATGAGTTTAACTAATATATCGCGTTTTAAACCGTTAAAGTGTTTTATTTAAACATATGAGAATGATTTTGAACAATTTATTATTTCTAGTCAATGGCAACCCTGGCGATTACTAATTGATGTCTCTAAAATAATCATAAATCCAATCAGGCGCCACGAATTGATGGGTCCGTTGGCATCGCTAGATCGGGGTCATCACCTCATCACCAAATATTAGACGTTCCTTCATTGTTTTATTTTGGGACAATAGTCTAATTACTTCGTGCGAACACAATGAGTAGTTTGAATATTTATAGCCGGGATACACCAGCAGTTGGATAGATTACAATTTAAATAATTCAATGTTTCAGTTAGCAATTGCTCAAATCTATTCAATCATTATAATTTTGGACGGGCTCGTCGGTTTAAGGTAGCAGTGTAATTTGGACTTCGTCGGGAAATCTGGATATTTAAGTGGCTGGTAGGAATATCGAAACTCCGTCCAAGTCTCCACCGTCCACAGGTGAAAAGGGCGCGTTTCGGTTTCAGTCTGTGGATTTCCGAAATTTCCAAAGCCAAAATAGGTCTCCCATCAAGCGACAGACAAGGTTCCATGCTTGTCTGTCATCTTCTATCGTTAGAAAAATCTATATATAATATAATAATATTATATAATTTGTTGTAAAATACGAGTTAACGATACCCGTTAATAAAGTATTTTGGCTGAAAGCTCCTTTTATACTTAAAATAGATGTTTATAATAGAATCAAAGTGACTGTCCGAAATGATTGTAGAGCAACAGGTGCACAAGCGCAGAAGCAAATAATACGCCTTCAGACACTTCAGAGCTAATGCAAACACGACTTGCTAACGAGTTTGGGGCCACAAAATATCTGCCAGCGGTTAAGCAGTTTAATCTAAGCGATAAAAACTTTTCAACAAATGCGTACCCATGACAACCGTAGTGCAGTGATAAAACATTATCGTTCTCTTTTTGTTCAACGACTTTACGTTTGTCTTATTAGTAGTAAAAAAATAAACTGTATATAGTAGTTTAGTAATCCAAAAAAGCTATTTTTTAGATTTTAAGTAGAAATTTTGTATATTTTTCTTTTTCAGAGAGAGTAATACTATATTTTCATGACTACTTGCACTAATTCAATGATCAATGGTAAAACTCTTTTGCATTGCGATTAAAAACAGAGGTCCTGGGTTTGAATCTCGGCGAACAACACATTGTATCGGTCAGACTTACATTACGGCTGATTTGAACTTCTTGCCAGTACATAAAATCGATCAGTAAAACAAACAAAGAAATGTATGACGTCCTGTTCACAGGAGGAAACGGAATTTCAAACACACAATATTAAAATCGCCTAATATATTGCGAGGATAATCCGCCCGTTTAAGTAATATATCATCAAACAGCAACCTACCATTCCATACTCGTGAATCGCTTAAGTGGTTTATAATGATAACATTAAATGTAGTTTTCCCGCGCTGACAAGTACTACCACAGAATATCTAAAGGATAGGCATAGACATCTAGAGTATTTGTTTTCATAAAGGACTCCGCGAATTGTATTGAATCTTTTTAGGGAAGCGTTCTCTTTACTTGTCTGTGATTTTGCCTAAAATATACTCTGTTACATTTCTCAGACAATATGTTTCAATGTAGTCCTATTTTAATGTTAAATTATAATTTTTTTTTATATAATATAGGCATTGATTATTCTAAAAGACGTATATTTATTATATAAAGGTACACAGTCATCGCACGCGGCATAGGCGGCAAGGCGCAGGTCTCTTTCTGTCAGCTTCTTACGTGATCCCCGGAGGCGAAGGCGCCGGTGCTTGGAGTGATTGGGGAGACGTCTCACCGTGCTCCAGAACATGTGGTGGCGGTGTGGCCAGCCAGAAGAGAATATGTTTAGAAGTTGGGTAAGAAACATGTTTATTATCTGTTATTTTTACCTGATAGATCTTAAGGATTTAATATACATACACTAAAAGAGTATTTAAAGAAATGATAACACAGTCGAGACTCGAACCAAATATGAATGGACCACTTTATCACTGGGCATTTTTTACTTTATCGTATATATATTTCGGTCCCGCCTGTGGTAATTTTTTTTTTGTTGTCATGAAATATGTGTTTTTTAATACTTTCCCTCTACTTCCAGACCAGATGGCCGACCACGATGTTCTGGAGGGGACACGAAATATTTTTCGTGTCAGACTCAGGACTGTCCGGAAGGTTCAGACGACTTCCGGTCTGAGCAATGCGCGGAATTCGATAAGGAACGGTTTAAGGGAACGCAGTACAAGTAAGTACTAAGGCAGCATGAATATTGAAGAAGCTTTCCTTTATGAAATTAAAACTTATTATTTTGTATATGGGGTTGTAGCTTCTTTATGATAGAAGAAGTCAGTGAAGAGGTTCGCTTGATGCAAGGTGAAATACCAAGGTTACAACCGTCCTACTTTGGTTTTGGATATTCGAAACGCAATCTTCACGGCTTTTACATCTGTAGACCGTGGTTCGTGACCCTACCAGAAAAAATATAAATTTATTTGGAATATGTTGGACCCGGTGGGGATCGTGGCCACAAACTGTCGTTTACTTGCCCATACATTGATTACTAAAAAAAATTTTTTTCTTACTCCGAAATATTGCTTCATTTAAACTGGCATGCTACGTCGGCCAATGAAGATGGAAAATGATAAAACGGACATACCAAGGCAACATAATTTTATCAGAGTGATATCAGGCATATGCATAACTTTCCTTCCAGTTGGGTCCCATATACAAAGGCACCGAATCCTTGCGAGCTGAACTGTATGCCGCGAGGAGAGCGTTTCTACTACCGCCATAAATTGAAGGTAGTTGATGGAACACGCTGTAATGAGGAGTCTTTCGACGTGTGCGTTGATGGTGCCTGTCAGGTTAGTATCATCACTATCACCATATCATCGTTATCATGTTTATAAACTATAATGTTTATAAATTAGTCGTTTAAGAAACGTACGCTTAGGCACACAAAAATTTATTCATACTTACAGCTTAAGAACGGCTATGTCGGTTGTCATGGATTTTGCAGAATAAAAGAGGTTCTGGATTCTTGAAAAACAAAGGAAGAAAAAGCATTTTCCCCCATTTTAATTTTATTGTAGATACAAGCTTAATTAATAGACTTCATTATCTTAAAAAGAGTTTAGATGTATTGTCCATTCATTGAGTAAGTTACAATTTACTCAAGTAGTACACATTATACTATAAAACACTTATAGCGGTTTAAAACTCGAAATGTTCGTCACGTGGTCACGAAGAGGCTGTTGCTAAAAATACACGATTTGAACCGTTAAATATCTTTTATGGTTCTTATGTATATTTGGATTTTTTAAATGTAAATTTCAGCCAGTCGGCTGTGACATGATGTTGGGCTCCAATGCAAAAGAGGACAAGTGTAGAAATTGCCGTGGGAACGGTACCAACTGTTACACGTCCAGTGGTATCATTGACACGCAGGAACTCCGTAAAGGTATATAAGCTACTTAAACTAAAAATGTAGTACGTAAACGTTACTCTAGTGAAATTCAAGTGCAGTGGCAGACAAACGGACACATTTTAATATAGAAATTGGTTATAATTCTGCACCTCGCCTATAAATTATGTTTCCCGGAACCCAGAACCTTTCCGCAATGGATTTTGTCGGAAATAGTGACAACGTAATCACATAGTGTCGTATTTGTAGTATTAAGAAGGAATAAAATTAATTATATATTTTGTGAGTTGAATATTAAGAAATATATTTTTTTGTTAATTAAATGTATGTATATATTTTGATTTGCAGGATACAACGATGTTTTATTTATACCTCAAGGTGCAACAAACATCATCATTTCTGAAGTCAGGTCTTCCAATAACTATTTGGGTAAATATCTCTTTTCAAGTCTTCTTTTAGTTCTATTATAAATTGTCATATTTACCGAACTCTTAAAATAATTGTTTACTTTGATTATGTGTTAAGGTGTTCTTATTATTTTCATCAGCTCTTCGATCGCAGCAAGACAATGTCTACTATCTAAACGGAGACTACCACATAGACTTTCCTCGAAGCTTGCCCATCGCTGGTTCGTTATGGTACTACGAGAGAAGTCAGCAGGGATTCGCATCGCCAGACAAATTGCGCTCCTTGGGACCGACCACTGAACCACTATATTTATCTGTAGGTTACAAATTTCTACCAATATTTTTTGCGGTACAGATTAAAAAGTCACTAAAATGTTAAAATTTCATGATTACAGCTTCTTCTTCTTGAAGATAACGTGGGCGTGGAATATGAGTACAGCCTACCATCATCACAGGCGCCACCTCCTAACCAGCAGTACAACTGGGTTCATGGAGGGTTCTCCCCTTGCAGTGCTACTTGCGGTGGAGGCAAGTACAAATCTGGCCCAGGAGAAATTGATAAACCCATGATGATGATCAATGCTGTTCTTTATTAAATACCATTTATGTTACCAGGCATTCAGACACGCGAGGTGACTTGCCGCTCTCGTGAAGAGCTCGATATAGTAGACGATAGTCTGTGTGACAGCGGACTCAAACCGCCAACTAACGAAACTTGCAACGACGTTCCCTGTCCTCCAAACTGGGTTGAAGGTCCTTGGAGTCCATGCTCCAAACCATGTGGTGAAGGTGGTACTAGATCACGACAAGTGCATTGTGAGAAAGTGATCACTCAGGGGTAATGTCTGACAAAATAAAATATGTCTTACAAAACTAAAACTCCTTTTGTGCCTTTAATTAAACACCATAATATGTATGTGAATGAAATAACAAGGAGTATTCGATTTGGGTTTTCCACTGCTTTTCTAAGACACCCTTTTA
Organism: Leptosia nina; assembly: GCA_963661955.1. Taxonomy (NCBI): domain Eukaryota; kingdom Metazoa; phylum Arthropoda; class Insecta; order Lepidoptera; family Pieridae; genus Leptosia; species Leptosia nina. The sequence goes on along the minus strand of CAVLEF010000105.1, from coordinate 60,484 downwards.
TTTTCTAGTTGTTGACCCTAACAAACTAGTTGTATGCTTCACTTTTAGTATTGCATCAATCGCCGCTGACAAGGAATGCTTTGATATTCTGGGACCAAAGCCTGAACTCTATCAAGAGTGTAACCAAAACGCGACGTGCCCCACGTGGTTTACGGGCCCTTGGAGACCGGTAAGTACTTATATTATTATAGATATTTCAGACAGGGCAAATTTATTACGTAATGAGATTTTTAATTATAACGCCGACAAAATAGACTATATAAATATATACAGTATAGATTATAGACATAGAATATGTCGAAATTTAATTCTGAAAATCTACCTTCAAAGCATGTATACCTCATGTCATGTTAAAAATTCGATGGTGTAATTCGTGTTTCTTATTTATCATTTAGTTAGTAGTCCGTTTTATATACTTGTTAATAAATAAATGGCACATGGTTTTCCAGTGTGATAAGCTATGCGGTGAAGGCAAGCAGATACGGCAAGTGGTATGTCATCAAAAGATAAACGGTCGAGTGGAAGTATACGATGATGGGAAGTGTGCTGATGAAAAGCCGCCAACAGAACAGCCCTGCATTCTGCATCCTTGTGACGGAGTCGACTGGGTTCTTAGCGAATGGACTGGGGTAGGTTTTGTTATCTACTAACACCTCAAATACTAAAAGACACCTCTCTTGAAACAATATATAAATTTTGTATAAGAGCAAATTATTCTACTATGTAAATTAATACTTATTTTTTACGTTTTTTGTACACCTAAGTTTGAGAGGTTTTGCGAACAAGAATAAATAGATAAATCGCATATATTTAAATGCTTTTTTTCTTATTTTGCAGTGTGACACTTGCACATCTAAAGTACGAGCTCGAGTAGCCCAATGTGCAACAAAAGACTATCAAGTGGTAGATTCCAGTCTGTGTAGCTACCATCCAGCACCGGTGCTAGAAGAACCATGCGATCCAAACAAACTACCTGCTTGCGAGGTCTTGTGGTATGCGACACAGTGGAGTAACGTACGTACTTGATTATTTATCATTTCTACATATGAGCTAACTGGTGGTCTCCACTCGGTGTAGCATTGGGTCTTCCAGTCGTACACTGCATTCGAGAACAGGCTCGGGTCAAGCTGTACAAATTGCAAAGCGATTTTCAACAGGGGCTCAATTTACAAGCACAAGGCACTTAAATACCACAAAATCAGGTAGATGGGATTACAACACAATTTTAAATAAAAATTGTTCTTCTAAATACAAATTCCTACAGTGGCGATGTTGAAATTTAATTAAGTCACTTTCAACCGTTTGAAACGCGAGATTTATCAGTTAAACCCATTTGAAAATTATTTTTACTTCGGCCCGACGTTTAGGATGCTTTGCAGCAGTCGTGGTGACGGGGAGACACGGAAAAAGTTTTATAAAATTTCTTTTTTTTATTTTCTTTACATTTTTTAATTTGATAAATAAATGCAACATAGTTAACATTATACAATATACTATTTGACTAACCTAGAATAAAAATTGAATTTTGTATCCACAGTGTTCCGTTGAATGCGGAAAGGGTAAACAGACCAGGCGAGTGTTTTGCGGTCGCTTTGATGGAGCTGGTGTAACAGTTGTCGACGACGAAAGGTGTAACAACCTGGTCAAGTACAATGATACGAAGGAGTGTGAAATTCCTAAAGAGAAGTGCCCAGCGAAGTGGTTCGCTGGACCATGGACAGAGGTATTTCTTTTTTAACACAAAAACCGGGTTTATATTAAATCTATGTCCACGCAACATAAGAGGGAAAAATATAAATAATATGATATAGAAGGATGTCACAGCATCAGTAGGGTCGGTTATTTCAGTCTGTATAAAGTAAAATAAAATATACTTTATTCTCTTCAATATTAAAAAAAATATTTAGATATTTTTTTTTCGTTTGTCTGTCTGTTCGTCATGTTTCTACAGAGTGTTCAAAAGAGTAACATAACTGAGAAGAACACCCAACAAACTCAGTCCGGCTTTTTTAAATATGTCTTATAAACTAATACATTTTTGTAAATTTATTAACAGGGTCAATTCATATTACTGCCAGGCGGTCTTGTCATTAAAGAAATCGTTCAGACAACACGCCTTTTGAGACAATTTACATTTTAAAACTTTTTTTAAATTTATTTATCGATAAATTTGACACCTCAACTGGCAATGTATTGTTTAGTACATACAAATACAATTCCCCGCAAATGAATTAGATATTTTATGGAGCCTATATTTGGGGATAGCTAGGTCATCCTTATTTCGTAAGTTCAAATTATGCCTATCACTATTCTCGCTAATCTTGCTTTTATTCTTATGGGCATACAATACATTTTCATGAATATACTACGAGTACACAGTAAGTATGCCGATATTTTTAAAGGTATCTCTTAATGACTCCCGAGATCCCATACCATAGATAGCCCGGACCGCCCTTTTTTGCAACACAAAGATACATTCAATGTCGGCAGCGTTACCCCACAGTAGTATGTCATATGTCATAACACTGTGGAAGTAGCTGAAGTAGACTAGACGCGCTGTTTTAATATACGCATAACATACCCCTTAATGATTACAGTTCTGCCATATAACCTACCTTACTTAGTTGCTATGGCGTAAATCTGTAGTAGAGCCCGTAAGCTTACAAGTGTTAAATTTATACATTCTCAAAAATAACATTTACTTTAAACAAAATGGCCTTGTGTTTGTTGAAGTGACAGGTACTTATGTATATTTTAATTTTTAGTGTACGAAGGAATGCGGTGGAGGAGAACAGTTCCGACGAGTGAAATGCCTAAGTGGTGGAAAGATATCGCTGGACTGCGATGAAGAGTCCGTACTTGATGCTACACAGGCTTGTAACGTAGGACCTTGTGATAAAGGTATACACTTTTATAAATAGTCATTCTAACGTAATTCAATAAAGCTTACAATTTATATAGTTCGGCACAGACGGCGAATTACTTTCTAATCTGTAAGGAAAGTGACGAAACGTTCGTAATAATAAATTACCTTTTTCCCTATCTCGTGCCATTCAAAGCATTTTCTTATTTAGTTTTCATTTATGCATTTCAGATGAACTACTTCCAACTAACGCGAAATCAACACCGGTTATGGATGATGACTCAGATTATGAAGATTGCGAAGAAGACGATTATCCAGAAGAAGGAGCTGAAGAAGGAACCGACAAAGACGTTCCTGAAGATGTTTCCGCTGAAATGATATCAAACAAATTTACTCTGGTACGCTTAATACAAACCCATAAAATTTAATGAAAGCTCTAAAAGCATTATAAATGTTAATGTTTTATTTTAAATCTAATGTCATTTATTTATTTCACAGATACAAGACAGTGACTTCATTTATGGTGAGCAACCTTTAATTAAAGAACTTAGATGCCAAAATAAAAATAATCATCATAATTGTTTGTACCTAAAACGTACTTTTAATTAACACAGAACACATTTTTCTACAGAACCCACTACATCAAGCGGAACATTTGATTCGGATTCAACGGAAACAGGTAAAAGATCGTTTAAATAAAACACTTTAACGGTTTAAAACGCGATATATTAGTTAAACTTATTTGAAGATGATTTTTAACTTCGGCCCGACGTTTCGGATGTCTCCCCGTGACCACGGCTGCTGCAAAGCATCCGATACGTCGGGCCGAAGTTAAAAATCATTTTCAAATAAGTTTAAGTAATATATCGCGCTTTAAACCGTTAAAGTGTTTTATTTAAATGTGTACTACTCGCGTAAACTATAGACAGTATTTAGGTAAAAGATCGGTCTCGTTAGTATGACTTCTTTGTTTTTTTGAGTCCCAAACCCATAGTAGTTATAAGACCTTAATGGTATTAAATATCTTTCAGGATCTGGAGAAAGTATATTTACTGAAGAATCTGGTTCAGGCAGCTCAGAATTCTCAACCACGTTGGAGAATGAGAGTACTACAGGTAAATTGAATTATTAGATAATTTAATTAGCTAATGAATGATTGCCAGAACCATCTTTTGAGTTAAGAATATAACTATAGAGTATATTGATTAAACACACAAATATTTTGAAACAATATTACAATTATCTACATATAGTAATAAAATATATACTATACTATGTGTCTTGTACAAGGTAATATTTTTTTTCAGATTTTAGCGGCAGTACTGATACTACGGATACCGAAATTACTGGAAGCACAGAAAGTTCAAGTGTATCGGAAAGTTTAGGTAATTCATGTTAATAATAAACTTATTGTACAAACATATTTTTTTAAAGATAAATTCATTTAATTTGATATGATATTTTAGTTCCACATCTGATATGTCTAAAAATATATTTAAAATAGCAATAATAAATACATTTAAATCATATTCAAGTTTAGTGTTGTTAGTCTATTTAATTCTAATTAAACATTTTCCTGACAGAAACGAAAGAAACTGTAAGCACAGAAAGCGTGGGAACAGATTCGACTACAGAAGCGAACTCAACTGAGTCTTCGACGATCGTATCGACAGAGTTCACATCTGAAATAAGCTCGACTGTGAGTAGTGAAATAGACACTACACTGAAAATAGAAACAACAGAAAGTGGTGCGACAGAATCCACAAATCTTTCAGAAACTACTGAAGCGGCTACGACAGATTCCACAATTGATACTGAAGGTAGTGGAACGGAATCAACATTTTCGACAGAATCTACAGAAAGTAGTGGAACAGAATCAACAATTTCAACCGAAACCTCTGAGACTAGTAGCACAGATTCTACACTTGAAACAGAAACTACTGAAAGGGGTACAACTGAATCAACGCTTGAAACAGACACAACAGAAAGCGATGCTACAGAATCAACGTCCGAAGGGACAACTGAAAGCGGTGGAACGGAATCTACAATTTCATCAGAGTCGGTTTCAACAGATTCTACAGAAACCACTGAAAGCAGTGCAACTGAACCGACAATTTCAACGGAAACAACTGAAAGCAGTGCAACTGAATCGTCAATTTCAACGGAACCAACAGAAACAACAGCGTACGTTACAACTGAAAGTGAAGGAACAGAATCAACAACAGAGGCTGGCACTACTGAGTCGGTTTCTGACGGAAGCACAGAATCAAGTGTTTCAACTGAATCGACCATGTCTGAAAGTACTGAAACGGGATCAAGTACTGAAACTGATGTAACTGAAACCGCGACAACGGAATTTTCAAGTTCATCTGAAACAAGTGAAAGTGTAACAACAGAGACAGGTATGTTTATTATTTTTCTGTATATCATGTGTCTGGTGAGACTATTTATTGTGTTTCTTTCAAAGTTTATATTTATTTAAATAGGTTTGTACAGCACTGAGAGTACTAGTGAGTACAGTTCAACGAGTAGTTTTGACGATACGACTCCGTCTTCGGGAGATACAAGTAAGATAAATGCATTTACCATTTAAATAAAATTCTTTAACTATTTTAAACGGGTCATATTTTAGTTCAACTTGTTTGATAATTATTTTTAACTAAAATATATCACAATTTGAACCGTTAAAGTGTTTTATTTAAATGTGTACTACTCGCGTAAACTACAGACAGTATATGATTGTCTCTATTTCACAGCTTTATGGGACTGGAGTTCTACTGTTGAATTGTACACGGAGAAACCAAAATGCAAAGCAAGGAAACGCAAGTCAAAGTGTGTTAAAAGCAAGTTCGGATGCTGCCCTGATAGGAAAACTCCTGCTGCTGGTCCATTTGATGAAGGTATATGAACTTGAAGATGAATTTATTTTCACCAGTTAGTAGCCTCTGCCAGGAACTGTGTGCGAAATTTTTAATTACACGAAGTACAGAATAATGAATATTTATACTTTAGCGCTTCACATGTAAATCTTCTTTTATTTTTTAAATTTAGTTATGTTCATGTGTTTTAAGCTTTATTTGTTTATTGTAGTTATCAGTTTAGATGTTAATATATATTCTAAGACACCATGTTTTTCATACTACTAGGGTGTCCGAACCCAACGACGTGCAAAGAGGCCAAATTCGGCTGCTGTTTAGACGGCGTGTCTCCAGCTGAAGGGCCTCATGATAAGGGCTGCCCAGTACCACCGTGCAACGAAACCTTATTTGGATGTTGTAAATCAGATAACAAAACAGCAGCTTTAGGAAATGACCAAGAAGAATGTCCACCTCCTCCGCCAGCCTGCAAATCCTCGCCGTAAGTTCTTATATATTAAAGATGTATCGGAAGTTACAGAAGGGTATAAGAAAATACTACCATTAGATAATAGGTTAATTATTTTTAGAAAAATGTTTAAAGGTATATTTTACATTTAAGATTCGGCTGTTGTAAAGATAATAAGACGCAAGCCAAGGGGAAAAATAAAAAAGGATGTCCGGAAACTGGTAAGAATAGTTTATAACTATTTTTTTATTTCAATTATTTAAAATACATGTTTAAATATGTATATATTGAACTATTTCACAGAAATCAAAGCCACGACAATTCCTTCAGTTGAAACGTGCGATAATACGGAATTCGGATGCTGTTTTGATAACGAAACGGACGCAACCGGACCAAATGGAGAAGGATGTCCTTGCAGTATTAGTGAATTCGGTTGTTGTCCTGATGGCATTTCTACAGGTAGGACGAAAGTAACGGCAATTTTTAAATGCGCTGTAGTAAACGATAGTTTTTTCGTTTGTAACTTACTCTACTGTTTGAAAATTCGCTACTATTATTTTAATAGCTCAAGGACCAGACCTAGAAGGATGCGTCATGTCTTGTAACACATCAGCCTATGGTTGTTGTTCTGACGGCGAAACACCTGCACATGGGCCCGAGTATGAAGGCTGTTGCTTGCAATACGCCTACGGATGCTGTCCGGACAATTACAAACCTGCTGAAGGACCCCATCTGGAAGGTATCTCAATTATACTTGAAATATTGATTCCTATTTCCTCTTTGATTTAATCGTAAAATTAAAGTAATATGCTTTTCCAGGTTGTGGCTGTAAGTTTGCCCACTTCGGTTGTTGTCCAGATAATGTTACAATCGCTAGAGGTGCTAATAATGAAGGATGTGGCTGTCAATATAGCGAACATGGCTGCTGCCCCGATAGGTATGTGCTGGTGATATTTATATTAAAGTACTCAAATAGCAAATGTCGTTCATTACGTATTTTACTTTAGGCATACCCCAGCTAACGGCCCAGAATTCGAGGGTTGCGGTTGCCACACCTATCAATTCGGTTGCTGTCTTGATGGTATTACGGCAGCCACTGGTCCAAACTTGCAAGGGTGTCTGTGCCACCAAACTAAATTCGGTTGCTGTGGAGACGGTGTGACAGAGGCCAAGGGTCCAAATAAAGGAGGGTGCGATTGTTCCAATAGTAAACATGGCTGTTGCCCCGATGGAGTAACTGAAGCTGCGGGCGAGAAATTCTTGAATTGTACCGATGCTCCTGTGAACAGACAAGGTAAATGACACAAAGGACTAGAAATGTCTCATTTATAACTATTGCGTTTTAAACGATGACCAATAATGTATTTCTTTAGCTGCGTGTGCTTTGGCTAATGACAGAGGTGTGGGTGGCAACTACTCAGTGTACTGGTTCTATGATATGACATATGGAGGCTGTTCTCGGTTTTGGTACGGAGGTGAAGAAGGAAATGACAACCGGTTCGTCAATAAAGAAGAGTGCGAGGACATCTGCGTGCATCCATCACCAAAGGGTTACTACTCTCCTCTGTTTTAAAAAAAATGCAAAGCTGTTTATTGTACTTCAAAATATGTCAATGATATCGTTATTATTCTCAGATGCTTGTAACTTGCCTAAAGTAAAAGGCGCGTGCACCGGATATCACGTTAGATGGTATTACGATTCAGTGCGCGAACAGTGTGCGCAGTTTGTGTATGGAGGTTGTCTAGGAAATACCAACAACTATGAGTCGCGAGAGCTTTGTCAAAAGAGCTGTGAGCCAGAGAAAACTGACGGTAAGTAATGTGATCAAGTAAGAAAAAAATAAACGCGGTAATAATACCAGAATGTTGACACCTTAATTGAATCGTTCCAAAATATTACTAGCTATGATATAGATATAACGTAGTTTGTTAATCAACATTGTTTGATATTTATGTGACTGTTATTTTATTGTGATCACTAGATCAATGTAACCTTCCTATCGAGCGCGGTTCATGCGCCGGTAACTTCCTCCGTTGGGGCTACGAGCCATCTACAAGACACTGCACTCAGTTCATCTGGGGAGGATGTGAGGGCAACCCCAACCGGTTTAGTACAGAAGCCGCGTGCATGCAGCGCTGCAACCCACCGGGAGCTCTCCAAGGTAAAAATCGGAAGGTTTGATAGGCTGGGCAAGGGTTATAATCAATTTTGTGAAAAAGCATGACCTCTTCTTGATCTATTTCTTCTTAATTTATAATCTTCCTGACTTTTCTTTTTGCGTGTGGTGGTTCTAATTTTCAATCTACTAATTGCACGAATAGCGGAATGCACTCTTCCTCAAGAAGCAGGCAACTGCACTGAGAAGCATCCGGCCTGGTCGTTTAGCCAGACTGAAAATAGATGTTTGCCATTCTATTACACGGGTTGCGGTGGAAACGAGAACCGTTTCGACAACGAACGAGCTTGCACAGATGCTTGTCCTAGTGCTTACGGTAATTATTTGTATAAATGGTGATTCAAAAAAACAGTAGGTAAATTTGTAATTATTAGTTTGTTTGGAGACGTATTTTTTTATTCCTTGCTCGTGTCTTATCTTAACCTTGCATGTTCAAAGGGATTTTCTTTACCTTCTTCAAATTTTTCAAATCCTGGTTTAACCAACATATAATTGAATTCATTTTATTATTCCCCACTGCTGATGTCAAACCCCGTGGTACTTGCAAAATAACCGAAGACTCAGGAATCGAATCTTGTATCTCGTCATTAACAGTCAAATATATTAATTAATAGGCGTAGTAAACTCTTATAATCATAATAAAGTTAAAATACTTTTGGTTTCATTTTGTAACTGTGTTAAAAAAATTCTACAGTCCAAGAAGTTTGCACGCTACCAGCACTAACTGGCGAATGCGGAGATTATACTCAGCGTTGGTTCTATGACACAGCGAAGAGAAGGTAATTTATTTAATAGATTTAGTTGTAAGATAAGCTCATAAAACAAACATTTTTTAAAGTATACTTAAGTGTGGGTAATAATTTTGTCACTGTGTATGTATATCGCTCTTTCCAGTTCACCAGTTTATATCTTCTATCTTATAGTTCTAATGTTCTAGTTAAAATGTACTACATACATATTTGAAAATACATTATGCCCTAGGTGTCGCATGTTCTACTATGGCGGTTGTGGTGGTAATGAAAACAACTTTATCAGCGAAAGAGAATGTGAGGACAGATGCACCGAGCAAGTTACCACGGTTACTGTACAACCGATGACCACACAACAGCAAGCATCTGGTAATTGTCTTCTTTGTTTTCCTCTTTTCTTTAATGATAGTGGAGGACAGAAAAGCATGTGGTCCACTTAATGGTAGAAACCTATAGCATCTAAAGAAGATGCGCTTTCAATTATTTTGGCTTTGAAAAAATTCACACACTGGAATCGAAACGTGATTCAATTTCATGTTTTTTTCGTCTGTGGACGGTGGTTCATGGCCCGGATGGAATTTCGATTTTCCTACCACCCATTTAGTATCCAGATTTCCAGACGATGTCCAACATAATTCAGAAAAATATAAATTGATTAAAAAAATATTGGACCCGGTGGGGATCGAACCCTAGTCTCGTTAATTATTACGGGCACGTTGATGTACATTACTACAAAACATCTACGACAAAAGAGTTCGTTCATGTTTCAGAATTCTGCTTCCTGGAGATGGACAGTGGGCCGTGCACCCAGAACGAAGCTCGTTGGGGATACGACTCGCAAAGAGGAACCTGTGTACAGTTCCAGTATGGAGGCTGTGGTGGTAACAGGAACAACTTCCCCACTCTGGAGTTCTGTCAACATTACTGTGCGCCAGTGCAAGGTGACGTAATACAATATCAAAACGATTTAATATGTTTGATGTTTAAGGCTTAGTTTTTATCACATTTTCTTGTTACAACGACCACTGAAATAAAGATACTGTCTGCAGAAGGATTTCTGTAAATAAAATAGATTAAAAATATTTACAGATGTTTGTCAGTTACCAATGATATCTGGACCTTGCGAGGGATCCGAAATGCAATGGTTTTATGATGCTGCAACGGACGCCTGCATGCAATTTACCTACAGCGGTTGCGGAGGAAATGAGAATCGGTATGTTTCGTATACCTCATAAGATCTTTATTATTACAAGACATCTGTTAAGGCACCTATAAAGTCCATCCTCCTTTCAATAATAAATTATTAGGTTATTAATACAAAAAAAAAAAACGTTTTACAAACACGGGGCGTGTTCTTATCGATGAAAAGATAAATGGAATGGTGAAAACCAATTAGGAGGTTAAATTCAAATATTTACTTACACTGTAAAAATATTTTAGGAAAATTAAATTTTGCATTGTGATTTAGAACTTACGGGTTACTTGATAAAAACGAATATTTTAAAATAATTAAAAACCCTTTGATTTGTCATTTGAAATGTCTTATTTTCTTATCCAGGTTCAGAAGCCGTGATGAATGTGAACATCGCTGCAAAGCAGCTCCTGGTGCAGTTACTACAACTACGGTCATTCCGGTAAATATTTACTTTTATTTTGTGAATTATTTTGTCGATTTTAAGTTTTTGATCCTGAGAGACAGAAGCGAACTGTCCAGCGCGGCACCTGTACAGCTGTTGTTTTTCTTGTAATATGACACAAGCTGCGTCCAACGTTTACACAAACAATGGATGTAGCTTGTGTCAATCAAGTTTTACAAAAACTAAGAAATATTTTAAATGTACAATCTACTTTTAGTAAAACTATCCGTCTTTGGAACTCTCTTCCCACTAATATCAGAAATGCTCAATCACTCCGTTCTTTTAAGAGTTTGCTCTATAAGTTCTACTTAGCGATAAGGCTGCCTTTTATTTATAAGTTAGCACGTAAGATTTTTCCTCATTTATATGTATTTTATGTAGTGTGTTTTATAAATAATAAAGCAATAATAAATAAATAAATAAAATACTTTTTGCTGCTCTTCATGTTTATCTTCTATGTTCATTTGACAAAGATTAAAACAGTCATTAATATTTTATAGGAAGTCGTTCCACCAGTGTGTAGGATATCACCAACTTTGGAGGAGTGTCAAGGGTCCGGACAAGTCTGGTACTTTGATACTAACCAGCGCGCCTGCGTTTCCCACGAAAACGCTGAATCTGGACGCTCTTGTAGACTCACAGGTGTTTTTGACACACAAGAAGAGTGTGAAAGGTTCTGTGGTGCTTTTAGAAATATTGGTGAGTGCACTGGGTAGGTTTTTTAGTACTTACTATTAACTCAAATGTTCTGTTGGTTTATGATGCTTGTTATCTGGCTGCTTTGTCTTATTATCTTCTACTTCTTTATCAGGAAAATAATTTTAGTAAGGCAGGAAGCAATTTACAGCCTTTAATCAGGCTGGCTAAAAAGTTATTTCCATCATCCATACTTTTGTATTAGAAAGGGGAAGGAATAAGTCTTAATAACATTATTATAATCTAGATGTCTGCCGCGCCGCCTTGGATCCAGGGCCATGCCATGAGTCTGTGCAGAAAGTCTTCTACAACTCTTCTGCTGACAAATGTGAACCTTTCATATACAGCGGTTGCCTCGGAGGACCAAATAGATTTTCTAATGTTGAAGAATGTGAATCCATATGTAGACCACTCGCAAGTATGTGGATATCTTTTGAAAAAAAAATGCATTAGTACAGATTTGTGCTTTATTCTTGGTTGTTCTATTTTGTTGTTGTTTTTTGACGTAAGGACCTACACAATAAAGTGTTATGTTTCTAGATCCTTGCAAGCTACAACCGGATCCAGGCAATTGTTTAGGTGAATTTATCAAGTGGTATTACGATGAAGCAAGGGATCAGTGCGGAGAATTTATATACGGAGGCTGTAATGGAAACGATAATAGGTTTGTTAATTTTTTTTTCAGTAAGCGTTCATTTCATATGGGATATCTTAAAACAATACCTAATTCAATTGACCATTTGGTAATTCCTGGTGGTATTTCTGTATATTACAATATGAATTCTTCGATAGTGCAAGATGTTTTTTAGCGTAGGGTTATTTATTATTAGCACATGATGGGCCTGGTAATAAACGAGACCCCAAAAGGAAAAAATAGGAGCGGGAGTACTAACATAGTTATCCTATTCTAAATATTTATTTTTGTACAGGTTCGAATCTCAAGCTGAATGTGACAAACGCTGTCGCCCTGACGCGCCTCCTTCTGCACCATCGACCAATGTGGTTAGTGTTAACGCAATAATAAGTAAATCATTGAACTTAGTCTTATTCGGCACGAAGTGTCCTATCGTTACCTATAAAAACCAATCAATTCAATTAAAAATCAATTATATTTTTCTCTTTGTATTGATTAAGGTGTTCGTGTCTTAGTAGACTAAAAATGTATTTTTGTCATGGTGGATTTCTTGATGTATTATGGTTATAGTTTGCAATGGAAGAATGCCGAACACCAGCATCCGTTCAGCCATGTGGGGCGAACGTAACGACTTATTACTACGATTCGAATACGGAGGCGTGCATAGTGGGTGACTTTGGCGCTTGCGGGTATCCCAACAGCTATCGCTCTGAGGAGGAGTGCGAGAGACGGTGTGGAGCATTTAGAGGAATCGGTAAGTAAAGTTATTCTAAAGAAAATTATAATATTTGTGTTGAAGTAGGAAACTCATTTTTACGAATGACTAATAAGTATCCGATGATATACTGTAAGTGAACGCTTAGAGTAGAGAATATTAATGCAAAATCATAGATGGAATGGATGTACCATTCCATATTTATTTTTCCTTCAACCTTTGCTGTTGCTGAGTCTATATGTTTATTCGTCTACGGCATTGAACGATACTGACCGCAAATTGTCTGTCCTTTTTATTTTAGGCATATCTGACAAACCAGGAAGAAGACCACGACCGCATTAAACATCTAAGCCATAAATTGGTCTTCTTAAGCTTATTTTTTTTTATAGATGTGTGCAATACTCGCGTGGATCCTGGACCGTGTGTCTACTCGATAGAAAAGTTCTACTGGGACGCCATTACGGAACAGTGCCTGTCATTCAACTATGGAGGCTGCGACGGAAGCCCCAACCGCTTCTCGAGTATTGAGGAATGCGAAGAAACTTGCAGCAATAACACTCTTGGTAAGAAACAGATCAGCTCTTTCATTACTCAGCTTGGGCGTGGCATTAGTTATTTCAACTTATCATTTATACTCTTAAAATGCATGGGCAGTAGTTATAACTTTATAAAAGACTTAATATCACTAATACTAGTAGACATTTAGTAGACACTTAAGTAGACCACTAGTACAACCAAATCTGGGCAATACCGTCGCTTATCTATTAATTAAGTGGGTGGGGGTTAGACGTAGCGTGCGCGCAGGCTGTGTCGATTGGCGAGCCGTGTGGGGCTGGTGCAACTAGACGCTGGTTCTATAGCGAAGCTGCCGGGGACTGTCTGGCCTTCGTGTACCTGGGCTGTGGGGGCACCGAAAACAACTTCAACTCCTTCCAGGAGTGTAGCGAGCGCTGCCTCCGACTGCCTCTTGGTACTGTCACCGCTTTACGCTTCGTTTCGCATTTCATTTGCTTGTTTCTTGCTTTACTGTAATCTCTAATTATCTGTATTTTAATTTCTTTTGAAAAATGTATAAATCGCCCGGCCCTCGAAACCAATACCGGGCCACCGCATTCGGTATGATACAGCGAAGCTTACAATGTGAAAATTATTTTGTTTAAAAATGTCGTTAGGATTTTTTGTTAAGTAAATTAATTTTAATTTTTTACTAGAAATGGCTTGTCTTATTGTACAGACTTTAATTTTTTTAATTGGTAAGTGTCTAAATGAAAAAAAAAAACACTTTATTGTTATATATTGGTCCTGAATTTAAACAAGTCTATTTTAATATAAGACCGTCTTCGAAAATAGTAACAAATTATAAAATAAAATACTCAGAAGTCTGACTAGCTAACTATATGTTGCGTTATGTGTTGTACGCTGTAAATAAAATATACAATGAATCAATATATTACTCTTCTAAAAATGATTTTCGTTTGCCTTCCCTAGTTGCACCTCAACCAGACTGCAGCAGATACTTGGAGGAGTGTCAGAGTCTCCGCTGTTCTAGTGGTGTGCAGCGGACATCCACAGCAGATGGTTGCGAGCGCTGCTCTTGCGTCGATTTACCAGACTGCGAGCCTCTAAGACAAGAATGCGACAGGATCAGTTGTCCCTATGGCGTCCAAAAGATTGTCCAAGCTAATGGATGTACACAGTACGTAAATTATTCATAACTATTGTTGTCATAATGAAACCCATATAAATCTAAGGTTTTATTTCGTCAGTAGTATTTTTTAAGAAATACATTTATGTATATACAATACAAATAATAATTATTTTATAAGTATTATTGTTACTCACCTTTATAAACAGTTGAAATACTTTTCGACTTCATCCGCGTAGAGTTTTGAGTGTAAAAATTTGTTATTGCAAACCTCTTCTTAATCTTTATGATTTTAGCGAGATGCCCACTGCTCTTGCAAGCTAATCTCAAGAAATAGACATATTGTATACATATTTTTTGTATCTCGAACTGTTTTCACAAAGATGAATAATTTTCCCCGATTTTGTCAAATTTCCTGCTGTTTCTTCGCTCCTATTAGTCATAGCGCGTATTTTGAAAATTTCTGGAGAAATGGTATTATTTTAATTCAAACCTTCAAACGTTCCTGAGGTCAATGATATTTATTCTTACAGATGCAGTTGCCTAGAGCACCCATGCGCCAACAAAGAGTGTCCACCTGGTGAACGTTGCACCATCGTCAGCTCCTACAGGAATCCAGTTACGCAGGAAATTCAATACGTTGCTGACTGCAAACTTGGTATGTTCCAACAGCATCCATGTTCATTGTCTTAGTTACATAAGAAATTTTATAACCATTACTATCCTAATACGAATTTGTGTCTATGGTTCCGGAAATATTATAACACAACTGTAGTTTATTGCCTTATCCACGCCTTCTTCACTAGCGTTGTTATTTAACGTGCTGGATCGCGTTAAAGCTTCAAATTAAATTTTCTTATAATATAAGACTGGAGGTTAAATAGAAACCTGTGTTGTAGCTAACAAGACCGGATCCTGTCCTGCTGAAGAGCCCTCACTAACAACAGAGAGTCAATGCCGTCGAGAATGTAACGATGACGCGGACTGTCCAGCGGATGGCAAATGTTGCCTCCGTGGTTGTAGCAACCTGTGTCTAGAGCCTGTCGGTCTATCACTCGCCACCACTACACATACACCTGGTAAGCTCTATTTGATAATGTTGCTATTTTGTTACGAAAAAAAAACTTACGATTACGAGAAGTTTCTGATTTTACTGATTTCACTAGTTATCTAATGTTGCTGTTGCTGTTGCTGTACTTATTAGTGTTACAAGAGCGTAAGCGTAGCGTTTGAAAGAGGACCTTTTTGCAGAATTACCACCTTCCGCACCTCAAGTAGATAGAGACACAGAACCGGAAGTGCGTGCAACTGAAGGTGGAAAGGCGACACTACGCTGCTTATTCCACGGGAACCCACCACCCAAAATCACGTGGAGGCGAGGGGAAATTACGGTAACCACTTGAACACATTTTCCCCTTTACATATCCTTTTTGGAGTGGAATATGGATAAGAAACCGTAAAAAAAGGTTTTATAATCAATTCACATTATTCTATTTAGATAACTGGGGACATCGATCGATACCGTCTGCTGTCTGATGGGGCCCTCGAGATAGTATCTCTTTACAGAAACGATTCAGGCGTCTACATCTGCATAGGTCAGAACAGCCTCGGTACAGCTGTGCAAGAGATTAACTTGCAGGTCGATGGTGAGTCTTAAGTATATCTTCATGACTCAACTACTTAGCTGAAGAAGGAAATATTTTCTAATGTTTTGATTATCTTTTTAACAGACAGCAACGAAATAATACCACCATCACCAGACTGTTCTGGTCTGCTAGAAGAATGCGAAGTTTTACGTGCAAGATGCCCATACGGTGTTCAGAGAATACACGTCGCTCGTGACTGTGTGAGGTGCGCGTGCGTCCAAATGGAGGCTAACTGCGAACCATTTGAGCGAGAGTGCGAGACGATCTTGTGTAAATACGGCATACGTCGAAACGTTGATGGCAATGGCTGCACACAGTGAGTAGACCACTACATTTCAGTGAGAAATAATTATAATTAGGTAAGTGCCATAAAATTGGCACGTGTCTCTGTCTGTTTCTCCGAACCAAGAAATAAAATTGTATTCACCGGGAAGCAGTTGATCAAACTTCTATAACCTGCCGCTCTCGTACTTAACGCATTTCTGTTAGTACTTGAGCCACTTTGTACATAATAGAGTCAAATTTGTTGCTGCTTAAACATTTCTTTAATTCTAAGCCACTTTAATAGTAGAACTGATAGCTCAACTCTACTATCAACTTGCGGAAATATGCTAGAACTTTCTTAATATTAAACAAATAAGTTATGCTAATTGCATTAGTAACATTTAAGCAATTTATTTAGATGTCAGTGCAATGGTCCTCCCTGCGAAACAAAAGCGTGTTCGCCTGGAGAACGGTGTAAAAATACGCCCTACAAGGATGCTCTATCACGAGAGATTAAGTACTTTGCAGACTGCAAACCAAGTGAGTATAATTTCTAAGTATAGTTTTATTAATCCACAATCACATTATATAATCTGTCTTCGCTTTCATTTGCAGCTAACAAGACAGGTTTCTGTCCACCAGAGGATCCCAGGGTTTCAGCAGGCCAATGTCGCAGCGAATGTGAAGATGATGCGGATTGTCTGGGTGTAGGCAAGTGCTGCGTAAGCGGCTGTAGCCGGATGTGCCTTGAGCCTGCGCCGGTGACTAGTCCTGCACCTTTGACGAGCTTATATGTTCCTGGTATAATACTTGTGTTTTATAAACTCCAAAATAAATAGTGGAAGTAGTTCTAAACTAGACTGCAATTAAATAAATATGACTTCTCAATTATGAATGATGAAATCTTCTCAATTATGAATTTTTAAATTTAAATATTATTAATATTATCGTTCATGAACCTGATTTGAGATATAAATCTTCTGAGCAGGAGAGCCTAGACCGCCTCAAGTAGACACGGAGACAGAACCACAAGTACGGGCATCCGAAGGTGGTATGGCAACGCTGCGTTGTCTGTTCCACGGCAATCCACCCCCCAAAATCATTTGGAGACGAGGAGAAATCACGGTGTGTTTAACTAAAAGTATCTCTCTCTATATTGGACGTTGGTATTTTTTAAAAGCTCTAACGAAGGGTAGTTATAAGATGCGAAAGATATATAAGCGTTGGTAATGCTTAAGAAATTTATATGTAAAAAATTTGGTAAAGCGCAAGGAATTGTGACCTCTGTAAGCAATAATTTAAATATAATTTCGTAGTATTTAAGATTTGGTTGATTATGTAGATAATATTCAAACTTATCGATTTATTGTTTGACTTATATAGTTTACTTGCATAATCAACTAAGAATATAATAAAATAGACGTAAGGAATAAAATATCGCCAAAAGGCAAACATGACGAAATATGATGATAATCAGGATAGCAGGACACGGTTAAATTGAGCTGCCATTAGAATCAAACAATGAAACGGCGAAAATATAGGGGTATAAATCATGATCATATGTTCATTTTATTATTTTATTCTTAAGATCGATGGTGACGTTGGGCGATACCGTCTCCTGTCCGACGGGGCTCTTCAAATTGTATCACTCTACCGGAACGATTCTGGTGTCTACATCTGCATTGCTGAGAATAACCTGGGCACAGCCAGACAAGAAGTTAACCTAGAAGTTGACGGTTTGTTTTCTATTATCTATGTCTTTGGAGGTGGTGGGAAAAGATGACACAAGTAATATATTATGAACATTATTTTACAACGTATTACACACATGCTCATTCTCTTAAGATAGCACAGAGTGAGTGAAAAGTAGTAGTAGTATCGACCGGCCTACTCATGAATCAAAATTCAATTTCAAGCAAATCAATTATTTTATAATTTTTGTAGTCATCCAGAGTATTACCAATTTTAATCTATCATTGAAAAGTGCATTGTGCTTGGGTTTTGTTTCAACAGTGGGCCTGATTATTCTAACATTTCTATCTTTGCTGTGGGTTATGAGCTCTTTTGGGTTTAAACCCCAAATGCACGACACTCTTCTTCTTATAAACTGATCTCAATTCTTTCTGTCTTTATTAACTTTAAGCAATTCTTCTCTAACATCACAACGAGCGGTAACATGTAATAGCGAAATACGTTTAAGGGTAAATTATAACTTTGATGGCAACCATAAAGTTAGGCAAGCGTTTTATATTTTTTTAGTATACTAGTAGTAGGTTCTTGGCATCAATTGAAAATTGAATTATACCATAATTACGTATGTAAAAGTTAAAATATTCTTCCTTATAATTATAATTTGTTTGGACAATTTTTTACTTGTTATTGTGTATATATTAAATGCCAAAGTTAAATTTTAATAATTATTAATAAAAATTATGCATTTTATTTCCATACACTAACTAACCTTCATTATATTATAAACAGTGCGTGACGTTACAACGTACAACTTAAAGTCAGTTTAAATACTAAGAAAAGTGGCATAATCGTTATCTAAGAGCTGAACAATGTGAATGTGCCTAATGATAACGACCTCAACTAGGACCCAGTGGAGAGTTAATGACTCATGGGCAACGTGCTAACAACCTCTAATGACATATTTCAGATAAAACAATGAGTGGAATGATATTGTAGATTGATGCCAGCAAGTGTTTTCGTAAAAAAGAAAAGTATATAATCGATAGTCTAAATAAACGTATGAGAGGACGCACGGGATGCTGTCATTGTGGGTTCGAGGCCGTTTCATTGAAGTCTTTCTGTCCCAAATAGAATTTAAATGATTTATTTTACATTTACGTTTTTTTTTATTTCATTGGATGTAAAAGATATTCTACAACACAAACGTTAAAATAACATCAGTTTAATGTAAGGGCGGAAGTATTCACTTTGATAGTAACCAGATAAAACCTTGTAAAAGCGATTTTCTTTCATTGGCTCTTACCAAACTTACATTGTTTATACCTGTACTTGCAAAACACATTGTCCAGATGCTCGCTTCAAAAATAAATACCCGAGTTACAACGTTATTCCAGTGCCCCGATAGTTTTCGCAGTGAACAGACTCGGTTTACAATGGCAGCAAGCGGCCGTCTGTTCTGCCCCCTCGTTACCGTGTTACCGCTCGTGGTATTTTCGTCCGCGGGCGCAAGCCAAGGTTCACTAACAGTTCTAACATTCAATTAGCCCTCGTTTAAACAAATAAGTAAATCTAGAAGTTGTTATATAAGATTGTAAGTCTAGAGAGAAAAACTGCGGAAGTAGTTAGTGTGTGTAGATCACAATATTTCGACAGTTTATAAACTGATGATTAAAAGCATAGCTATACTTACAAACTTAAAGCATTATATAATTATTTTTTTTTAAACTTTCTATACGAGGGCTAATGTGTTTCATTTCTGGGTTTAGTAGTTTAATGAGTTAGCTGACTGTATCAACAATTGAATTTCTTAATACTCAAATCAGTTTAAGAATTTATCTCTTATTTTGAAGAATTCTTTTGTTAAAACCACATGTCAGCTAACTTAGTAGTCGCTAACAAGTGCTAACATTGGGCGTGGTTAGATCCCGTGGACACCCCAGCCGGAATTGGTAATGTCCCCAATGAGATCGTCCTCGGAGAAGTGGGACGGTCCCTCAACATACGCTGCCTGGCATTTGGATATCCCCAGCCGGCCATCTACTGGTACAAGGGCAGAAATGGCCCCATGATCCCGTACACCAGCACCCTGTACGAAGCGAGGGGGAATGTGCTTCAAATTCGCCAACTCAACGTTGAGACACTAGGAGATTATATTTGCCAAGCCTACAACGGGATCGGTAAACCGGCCGAATGGGCGTTTACTATACGAGAAATGAGACCCGATGAGGCCGGGAACTATGTGAATCCCCAGGCACCAGTAGTGCAGACCTCTACCGACCCCCAAACTGAGGCCACAACGCCCCCAGAACCCATATTACCTGACATACGACCCCCGGTTTATACTGGTAAGATCAAGCCTGTTTATGCTGCATGAGTTTTTGTTTGCATATTCGCATGACTACTTCTAGATAGTTTAATAAAAAATTGCATGCATAGCCTATATTTTTTAATTTGGTAACAATAAAAGAAACTATTACATAAACGAGAAATTGTATTTACTATTACTATACATTTATTGTGTCCTAGTACATCAATGTTTTCCTCGTCACTCTATTTCATAATTTTAGTTATGTTTCTTGTACAGTGCCCGTAACCACGCGAATCCTGGCGGAATCCGCGACGGTTTCTGCTGGAACTGTGATCAGTGTGCCCTGCGAGGTAGACGGATACCCGGTTCCAGAAGTGCGGTGGACTAAGGACGGTGTGGTGTTAGGAGCGAGCGATAGGATACAAATTACCGGTATGTCTATGTTATAAATTTTGTCTAATATGTTCTTCAGTATTAGCTGTGCTTCACGCGCAAATATGACAACTAATTTCGCAGTTTTAAAAAAAGTGTTTTAATTTTTATATGATCTTTCTTCGCTGTGACATGAACATAATGAAAACCAAAAATTATTCTAGTAGAATATTACAGACATATTTCAATGTTGCAGAGGCACGTCTGACGATATCTCGGGCGACTTCCAACGACACTGGTGTGTATGGATGTGAAGCGAGCAATGGATACAGCTCCCACTCCTCAACGGTCACCATTGTAGTTCAAGGTATTTTTTAATAAGAGATATATAAAGCTTCAAAGAAATATAAGTGACCACGGTCTTATAGCCGCAAGGTTATAAAAATACGCTTATAGGTTTCCACTTAGCAAGATTTATCAAAAGACTCATTGCTTTCTAATAACCACAAATGTGATTTATTGACTATTATTGCATTTAAAATATATTTAAGAGGCACTCCCAAATAAACACGGATTGTTCCACCTATTTATGCTTCATTTCAATAAAATCTAATCAGGTAGACATTTGATTTAAATAAATTAGATTACAATCTGAATTTTTGAACACTCTGAACACGTAAACTCTTCGTAAAAGAAATTGACTCGCAGTTGCCGGTTCTACTGTGCTGTATGACTACTTCAATGATCTAAGGATTAGTACAGTCGCGTCCATATCATGAAACTCAGGACTCGAATCTCGGGTCTCAGGAAATACTAAATTAGAATTTGGATTTGTTTTAAGAATATATCAAATACCAGATCACGCACGTTGAAACATATTTATCTCTATCTACTTTGATATATATGTGTGCAGTTAATGTTCAAGACCGAGTCTCGTAGTGCAACGAGGGGGAACCATGACCATCTGTGGGATATAAGAAATAAATGTTTATTTATCTCTTTACAGGCTTGTATATCCCACCGACATGCAAGGACAACCCATACTTTGCAAACTGTCACCTGATTGTACAGAGCAACTATTGTCACCACAAATATTATTCAAAGTAAGCATTTTATTTCCATTGTTTCAATTTTGTAGTCTAATGGGCTCAGAGAGAAAGTCAGATTAAATTGATTGAGTGAAATTTAGACATAGTGAGTTCAATTCCCAAGATTCTGCAAAGCACAGACTCAAAATAGAAGATAATAAATTTATACTCTATTCCTTACTAGATTCTGCTGTAAATCGTGCGTGGAGTCGGGTCAGCTGGATCCCGCTGACTTAGATCTGATGCAAGCAGATGAATCTTTCCAGAAGAAGTAATCTCGAACCATTTTTAAACTTGACATCACAAGACCTATCTTTATAGTTAACACCAAAAATATTCAATATCACTTACGCTCGTGGCAATCGTCTTTTCTAACCGTTGGTTTAAAAAGTACTTAATACCACCATATTTGAATCCTTGATACAATTACATTTTAGTTATTATATTACTGCATTTATAGAACTTACATCTTGTAAAAATGAAGTACAAGTCTTTCAACCAATAGTATTTTTAATTGTCTAACATTTTTGTGCCATAAAACGGGGAGTGTCAACATTCTAAGTTAAATACTTTAATTATAACAGTTTTCGGCATTCCAATATTTGATTAGAGTGGCAATTATTTGAATTTTTATATTTATATGTACTCTTCCAAAATTTGTAAACAAAATATTTTATTTTTCGTCTTATTGTCCACTTGTGACCGGATATGGGCACTCCCATTAGATATTAATATTAATACAATTAACCGTACACTAAGATATATTCCATTCCACAAAATAATAACGAGCAGAACTTTGACACAATTAACCATTATCAATAGAATACTTGTTAGATAAGGTTAATTTTATAGAAAATGTAAATAGTAAAATGTCACAAGTAGATGGATTAAGTATTATTTTCAGTCACAAGATTTACTTAGATTATTCAATGAAATAATTAATAATTCGATTACCTAAGTTATATATGAAACATATACAAATATTCTTATTATTTACGATGTCAATCTTTTAATTCTTCTATAGACCTACCGTGTGACAAGTAAGGTGCTTATAAAAATGTGCAATTGGAGAACGTTAAACCGCTAATTAGCTAACATAATGTAATATTAATTTCAGTCATAATAATATATAAGTCAATCTGTAAGTGACACTGTAAATATATGGAAGTAATAAAGATTTTATGAACACTTGTGGTTTTATTACCTATACTTGTAATCCACTTAAGATGCACTGTCAACCTCTTTTGCCTTGCAGCATTCTGAAGCTGAAACGTGGATCTACTGTTCCAGGCTTTGCCATCTGAGGACTGCGGTTCGTAACGTGATGGAATTTTTATATTCTAAGTACCTATATAATATCCAAATATAGCAGATACACGTAGAGACTAACAATTTTATAAAAAATAGAATTTCCTAATAAATTAATTTCCCTTTTTGTATATTTGAACCGGTTTTTCCGTTGAACTTTTATATATTGTGCTTCGTATTCCAATAGGACATTATAAAACATTTTTCCGTTCTAAGCTTCAACACTATCCAAACCTGTTTAGAGGCTCGAATTCCCACTGAGCCTTCCACCTAAATTTCACAATATAATCCAAAATAAATAAATATAAAATTTGCTAAAGGCAAGATTAGTAGAATTTTAACATAGATTACAGGCAATGAAGAATAAACATTTTTCAAACAGACACGGAATATCAAATAAACAGCTTGATAAAACAACACAGCGGATATACACTCTGCAAACAGCGTAAATAACTTTGACCCAACGCCCTGATAAGGAATTAGCGAAAGTAATAAATAAATAACGCGTCTTGTTTTTTGTATAATCTGCGTATAATACAGAATTAATCTTGTAGAAACAATGAATGTATGGTGTTATATTAATAAACTTCGTCTCAAATAAGGCATGTGTCGCATAATCTAAAAAAAGAGTAATGCCGACTTAATTCATAAATAATATAATAAATCTAACACATAGATATATACTTAGGTACATTAGGTATTTTTGTAGTTGTGCGCCGTCCACCTATTTTGGCATTGGATATTTGGAAATCTACAGGCTGAAACCAAAACGCGATTCTATTTCACGACTTATTTGCGGACGGTGATTCGTGATCGAAGGGAGTTTTGTTATTACAACTTCCAAACTTAATATCCAGTTTTCCAAACGATGAGACAAATAATAAATTGTTTAGAAACATGTTGGACACGGTGGATATCGAACCCACGATCCTTACATTATAAGTAGCCATACATTGCTACCTGTTGAATCTAGATTCTAGATCAATGTACCTGTATTTTTTTTATAACTATGTTATTCTTGTCGAAATGAAATTGTTATTAAATTATCTGCTTTGTTTTCTTGAGAGTTTGTTATGTTTCGAATCTATAATCTAAAACGCACTTTCCACAATAATGCGAAGTAAGTGATTTGGAAGTTATCTTAAGTCAAAGTAGTAAAGTTCGCATATGTGACACATTTACAAGAAACGATACAAGTTGTTTATTTTAATTTGTATTACATTAACTTTTTATTAAATAAATAAAAATACTTTTACGCCTTAGTACCTCCACAGGTAATAAGTGATTACTATGTTAGTAAAATCTCGTGGGCATGGGATAAATATTTTTCTGTTCTTATTTCACCAATCGATGGTATTGTAGGCACGTAGTTGATTAAATTTTTGTGCCCTGACCGAACCAAACTGTAATGTCTTCTCGATCCTGCGACCAATGACCTTATCGCACAGTGGTACACATAGCCTATGTAAAGAATCCTAAACGTCGGGTCGTAATTAAAAATAAATAACTAAATATTTCTTACACACATTTTCGCATGTAATTAATAGTAATGAAACACACTGTATAGCCAGTGAATTCAAATCTGTTATCTATCGTTGATAGCTCTAAAATCAATAGACAGTTCTCTAGTATCCGTCCAACAGTGATGTCAAGTTTCAAAATGTCCCGACTAACTTTATTTTTGGTTTTACTAGTGACAATAACACAGGTGACCTCGGGACCCTATAATGGTTAAATTTTCTTATTTATACTGTAATAAATAAATATATATCGTTTCAATCGAAAAATTTAAAAGTTTACGTCGTTAAAAAAATACGTTTATATTTCTGTTTGTCTGTACATTATTTACTCCGAAAGCTTTGATTGATTGTTGATTTATGAGTAGAATAAGCATATAATTTATACTAGACTTTGTAATTTGTATTATATAACAATTTGCTGGCATTTTATATAAAATGCCAGGAAAACATTTTGTCATTGTAATATTTTAAACCAGCCGTACTTGCAAACAAAATAGATAAGTTTTCGTACTGCATAAACAAACTTTAGAATTGAAATGTTATCAAGAAATACAAACTAAAATAGCGTATTATAAAAAGTAAAATAATAATTTACTAACATTATTACAATTTCTGTGGGATGTACTATTTTTAATAAGTTTTCTATTATTTTGAACCCGTGTGCAAGAACTGATAGTAACTAAAGTACACGTGTTTTATAAAATCAAATATTAGAATACAATAAAATAAAATACTTCTAACGGTTCAAAACACGAAATCTATAAATATGTCTGTATGTATATAGAAATGTAAATCGCGATTTGAACCGTTGAAAGTGTTAAATTGAAATATGTACTACTCGCGTAAACTACACAATATATACAGACAGAAGAACACTTTTATGGCCGTAATCCAATAATTTAATTAGTTTAAATTCCTTGTATTAATACTCGATTCTTAACTAAAAAGTAAGTAACTAGAAATTTCAACAACGTTCGATTTTTTATAAATGTAAGCTGCCCACGACATCGGTCGCGTCCAGTCGCTCGCGACCCATTCGTTCGAGTCTCGTCGTTCTTGCAAGTTAATCTTGAAAGGTAGACATATAGTGTCGTGGACATTGTTTCAGATCATTTAAAGAGAAATCATTCTCACATTTAAATAAAAGACTTTAACGGTTTAAAACGCGATATATTTAAGTTAAATTTTTTTGAGGATTATTTTTAACTACGGCTGCTGCAAAGCAACCGACGTTTCGGATGCTTTGCAGTAGCCGTGGTCACGGGGAGACTAAAGATGGAGGTCTCTGACGTCAAAGTAAAAATTATCTATCTGTTCCGTCGCAGTTGGTATTTGGCGAAACTGGCCGGTTCCTTGCAGAATTAACTCACCGTAGCCGTAGTTAAGTATAATTCTCAAAAAAAGTTTAACTAAAATATATCGAGTTTTAAACCGTTAAAGTGTTTTATTTAAATGTGTACTACTCGCGTAAACTACAGACCGTATCATTGTCACATATATACATATTTGTGGGTGTGTTGAGCCCTGAAAGCCACAGAGATGAAAAATTTCGTCCATTTTGCTCACATCGCTTCTATTAGTCCAGCGCGATCTTTTAGCCTATAGACATCCTCAATAAATAAACTAACCAACACAAATATAATTTTTCAATTCCAACCCGTAGTTTCTGAGATTAGGGCGTTCAAACAAATGAATTTGAAATTTCCCCTGTTTTGTTTATATTTCCCGCTGTATCTTCTTATCTTCGCTTCTATTAAACAAACAAACTCTTCAGCTTTATATATAAGTGCTCCTTTTATAAGTAAACGTTTTTATTTTTTGCACCAGGGCTACATATACCATCAGAGTGTACAGACAATCCCTTCTTCGCTGACTGCAGTTTGATTGTTCGAAGCAAGTTCTGCCACCACAAGTATTATTCATCGTACGTATTCGCCAAAAAAACCTATAAACAAATTAGTCATTGACAGAAGTACTTTTATCTGCGCCCACGCAATTTATTAGATAACGAACATTTTGCTTGCTTGCTTAAGTCGAGGATTATATCATTAGTGTTTATTTAAAAATACTTATGGCACGGGCGAGACTCGAACCTGTGTCAATTATATGAAGCAACACTACGACGTCTGTTAGTTACAGACGTCGTTAACGGTTAAATAAGTGTTAATAATAATACGGCTTGAGAATGACACAATTGCTTTAAAAATTTCATATTTTTCCTTTATTATATTATAATGTAATAAGATTATATGTTTATTTTTCATGTAAATTAATTTTTTTTTTTTTATAATTTAAAAGAACTTTCCTTCTTTCTCTCTTTCCAGGTTCTGCTGCAAGTCGTGCATTGAGTCTGGACAGTTAGATCCAACGAGAACTTTTAACGAACCCGAAAACGATTATTGGAATTAAGTGGAATATTAAACATAATTAGTAAATATATGTTATTCGTTAGTAATGGACATTTTTTTTTTATAAACACTAAACAATTGCGAACAAGTGTTTGCTAAATTATGGATTATCAAACTTTACATCGATTACTGTAGTGTGTCCTTTTCACCTAGTTAGACCAAAATGTTTTGTAATTAAGTCCGGGATTCGAATCCACGGTCTCTCGTTGTAACCGCACCGCTCTATTCAACCCAGCCAAAGAGGTAAACGTATATAATAATATTTTTTAAACTAAATACTGTCTATAGTTTACGCGAGTAGTACACATTTAAATAAAACACTTTAACGGTTTAAGTCACGTCTGCTGCAAAGCATCCGAAACGTCGGGCCGAAGTTAAAAATCATTTTTAAATAAGTTTAACTAATATATCGCGTTTTAAACCGTTAAAGTGTTTTATATAAGGGTTTTTAAACTACTTTTCATTGACATATATTCATTTAAATAAATGTTTAATCGTTTCATACGCTACTGAGAAGTGTTAACTTAATAAAATTAAATGGGTCTTATTCAAAATACCCAAAATTCCTAATTAATACTTAATAATAAATATAATTATGAGAAATAATTGTTAAGTTGTGGTTTATAATGATAATCGATGAATAGTTTTCCTCTCCACGAATACAGCACATTCGTAAATAGGCAAAGACACTCATCGTTAAAAGCGATGAAATGGATGATACCAAGTTATCGTTATCAATATGAAAACTTATATTTCAAACATTTATAATGTCACTAATGATATGTAAAGCCACATTCGGGTAAAAAATACATTTAAATAAAACACTTTACTGGTTTAAAACGCGAAATATATCAGTTAAACTTATTTACAAATTATTTTTAAAAATTCTGCAAGGACCCAGCCACTTTCGCCAAATACCACCTAGGACGGAACAGATGGCGCTAGCGTAGCAGTTTTTATTTTGACATTTAAGACACACTCCATCTCTAGTCTCCTCGAGACCAGCGCTGCTGCAAAGCATCCGAAACCGCGGGCAGTAGTTAAAATTTGTAAATAAGTTTAACTAATATATTTCGCGTTTAAAACCAATAAAGTGTTTTACTGTATTCGACTGATATAGGTTCGTAGGCACTACTCAGGACGCTTGTTCTTTTAGGGTCTTTTAGTAACTAACAGATACTTAGATACGATATAAGTCATATTGTTACTAACTAATCCAACACTCTTAAAATGGATCGATGATCAGATGAATAAATTATTATTATAATTAAGAAAGGTCATTCCCTCTGTGTATTTTCTGTATTTTCCTTAAACAATCGTCCAGAATTGCATAACAATGGACCCAAATACGTTTAATAAGAATAGTCTGGAATTCTTCTAAATATTTTATTTAATAAAATATTCATATCCTAAATCACATATTGATTTATTAAACATTCACGAAACTAACGCTTGCACAGGCAGCCTAATCACTACATAGTACATACATACTGACCGGTGCTCGCTAAATATAATTTGAAATTATATTTAAAATTTTCCCGTCACTGTGCAACAAGTAGATGCGATAAGTAGACGTTTTATATATTCGAAGTTCGTGTTTCATAAATTTGTGTTATAAGATTTTAAATATTAAATAAATGAAAGTTGTGTATTCTTCAATAACATTATGGATATTTGTTTGTTAAAGTAAGTAATTTTATTAAAGTACCTGTTTGATAAAGACGTTAAAAATTTGAAATTGGACAAACTTATTATATTTTTCTGATATTGTTCATTTCATTTTACCAAATTCCTAGGCTAACTGTCGAATTTTGAAATATTAGCTTATTAAATTTGTAAATTGTTACGTATTTTTTTTTATCTCTCACTCCGAGGTGATTCTTAATTCTCCTGGACAAAAGATGAGAAGCTCAGGTTTAGAGAAAGCTTATTTGCACGAAGTGAGATAATATTGGGTAATGGTTACTGGTTTTGTAAAACCTCGTGTGTCGTCGTCATGTAACGTCTGGCCGAAGTTAAAAATCATTTTCACATAAGTTAAACTAATATATCGCGTTTTAAACCGTTATTTAAACCTTGTGTGTTTAGATTAGGTAAAATATCGTTCTACCCGCACCCACGCGTTCGGACTTCCTCAAAAACTGTGTAGCTACAAAAAACCTGCAAATATATGTCAACTAGTATGTGGTATCTTATGTCGATAAATATATGATGTCATTATGACGCAGAATCAAGCCTCTTATAGAATATAAGCCTTCGGCTGCCATGCGGGCGTCATTGCAGACATATTAGATATATCTGTTTATATCAATATTATGTCAATGTCAATTGTCAGACAAGTTTTTTTTCTATAACTCTGGGGATATCTTTATTTAGGGTGACAAAACCATTCATTTCTCGAAATTTGAATTATTTGCTCTTTGGCAGATTCGTGATAGCGCTAACAATTATTTGCAGTCAAGGTGTTGTGTCACGAGAAGAAGGTAAGTAATAAGATATAAATATATATATCCAAAATAGATAGTTGAGTATAGGTTCTTTATGGAGAAAAAAATACGATGCAGTGGCGCTTACAAAAATCTTGTGCAGGTTCTTCTTCTTCCTATTAAATTGTATTATTTGCTAGTTAAATGTGGATTCGAGAGTGTATGAATATGTAATTACTAAACAATGATTATTATTAGGATGTATTAATTGTTTTTTTTGAGTAATTAATAATTTGATAATTCTTAGATTGTTGTACCTATGTAACAATGTGTTTTAGATAAAGATGATGAATACTTGTACAAAGAGATTTGTTACGAAGAAGAATCTTCGGAAGATGATCAAACGCAAGATGTCAACGATGATGGATACACTGTGGTAATTAAAACATTAATCATTCTTATATGTACATCTTACTATAATTAGGAACTTTGTTAAAAATCTTATGTTGTCGTATGAGAGACCGTTGGAACCTAAAAACGTAGCACGAAACGTCATGATAGTGAGTTCGAATCCGAACTGTGTTATTTTTTGAATGATAGGATAGAATAATATGTGAAATACCCCAACTATATAACAACTATAAAAGATTTGCCGTCGACCTTTTTTGTCTTTAAATATTCAGAAATCCACAGACTAAGATGGAATTTAAATTTTTCTACCACCTAGATTTCCATTTTAATTTCATTTTTCGGAAATTCTCAATACACTATATGACCCTTTTGTATTTTTTATTTCAGTTTATAGTTTTTTTACCGTTTTCAGATACCGCCAACAGATTTTCAGCAAAACCCAGGTAATGCAATTCTACAATCACTACTTTTTCATAACGTATTTCTGAGCAACGCGTTGTAAATCAACGGAAACAGTAAAAATATACGACACGGTGAACTTGTAGTATTGACTAATATTGAAGCACGAAGCGTTGTGCTTTTTTATGGACAGACGAGCATTTATATATCAAGACTAATATTATAAATGCTAAAGTAACTCTGTCTGTCTGTCCGGCTTTAACGCCGAAACTACTGGACGTAGGCTTTTAGACACAGCTGACGAAGTCGCGCTAGTATGTCTATATAGTATTTATACAAAACAACCTCATAAACATCGAACTAGGCTTATGTGTATTATTTGATTACATTTGTTAAAAAATTAATAGTTGTATTGATCAAATAAAACAACGTTTTTAACTACGGTTGGAAATTAGATTTTATAACTTCATTTCTTACAGAAAAACGAACGAAGTGCATAGTGAAAAAGGTCCCCAAATGTAAAACTAGCAAGTACGGATGCTGTGCCGATGAAATAACAGCAGCCTCTGGATTTAATAAACTTGGTAAGTTTTATATCTGTACATGAAACCTCTTTTAACAGTTTAAAACTCTAACTATAGTATTTCATATAGAACACAGCGACTATAAGGCGTCTGAAAGTTATAATCGTGGTTAAGTTTAATTGACTAATATAGTTTGTATCGTTAAAAATATTTAAGTGAAAACCAGAAATAAATAAAAAAGAGCAATATTCAGCTGTCTGGGAGCTAAATAAAAAGCGTCCAATAAATAACTTACAGAGACGGCCACTTAATTCTTTATAATTTTAAATGAGAACTTATATTCATCAAAGAATGTTCTCAAGACGCTGTCGGCCGTGGGTTCAAGTCACGCCTGTGCTTATCCACCAGACATATGGCCACACGTGTCGACTAGCGTCGATTGAAGCTGGAGAGAACTGGATTCGAACCCCGGGGAAACAATAGAATGCTTCTGTTGGGCAGGGCACAGAAGTCTGAGCTACTTTTTGCATATAATTAAACCTATCAATGAAACAGACCTAGAAATGGGTTGGGTTGGGGTGGGGGAAACGTTATATCACTATTTTTAATGCTTTTCCAACTCAGTGACTGGTTTCTTGCAGGGTGCCCGAAACACATTGTCAAAAGCAATGTAACGACGGAAGAAAGGTGAAATAAATTTAACTCTTTATATAACCTAACATAATCTTTTACTATTTAGAAATCGTCAGCTTTCCGTGCTGTTGCTCTACCAATCGGACTCGGTAGCTCAATTGGTAGAGCAACAGCATGGAAAGCTGACGATGCCGGTTCAAGTCCTGCCCGAGTCGAAATTTTTTTCAATTTATTTTCGATTTTTTAATTATATAGTGCCTTCATGTACAATAACATGTGAAAAATATTAATGTTTTTGAAATAATCTTTTACTATTAATAATTTTTTTTTCTAATAAATATTGCTTTTACTAACAAGGGTAAGAGCTGAGCCCTATTACTAGTACTTCGTTGCATGTCTGACACTATGCTGTTTATCAAGAACCACAATAGCAAGATTGAATCATTTAATAGATATATCACTGTTAAGTATTGTCTGTATCTGAAACATTAAATAAAACAGTCCTAATGGCCTAAAACGCGAAATGTATTCCACCCTCCATCTTCAGTCCCCCTCGTAACCAAGGAAAGCAAAGCATCCGAAACGTGGGGCCGTAGTTTAAATTAAGTTATTTAATATGTTTCGTATTTTAAAATTGTTTTATTTAAATTCCTTACTATTTTTAATTATCTTGTCCATTAAAAGAATCAAGACAGGAGCTTAATTTTAAACTTATTCAATTTTGCTGGCCAAATTCGTGTTTGACGTGTTCCTCAAACTATAAGTTTTTTTATTCAAGTTTTTAACAGTTTAGGGCCTGCCGCTTTCAAGATGTTTCTGGACGTTCAAGAAATATATTTTTGATGCATGACTGGAAATCGAACCCAACCTCAGGTGTCAAATCTCGTGGCTCTAACAAAAGAAGTAATTTATATCTTATGCGTTTAGCCCCATGGTTTGTGAATCCTCGGTCTATGGCTGTTGTCAAGATGGCAGGACTCCGGCACATGGACCAGACTACGAAGGCTGCTGTTTACTTTCCGAGTTCGGCTGTTGCCCTGATAACTTCACGCCTGCTGATGGACCGGATCCTGAAGGTCTAGTAATTTCATTTAGTAACGTCCTTCCAATACTACTACTTCTATCTTTTATCATGAATAAAAGAAGAAATAAATGAAATAATAATAATAATTTAATAATATACGACATACAACACATTCAAAAGCCACATTCGATGTGAACGAATGTCTATAAAAATAAAAAACTGTTATGCGCATCTTCTCCGTAGAAGACGATAAAATAACGATCTCTTTTGAGTAAGAGCGATTCGCTCTCAT
Organism: Leptosia nina; assembly: GCA_963661955.1. NCBI lineage: Eukaryota > Metazoa > Arthropoda > Insecta > Lepidoptera > Pieridae > Leptosia > Leptosia nina. The sequence continues at coordinate 27,729 of CAVLEF010000105.1, read as the reverse complement.
ACTCCAAATAAAACGCTCGGCGATGTAAAATGCGAAAGAAATACTTTAATTTTAATTACAACTCCATAATTGGGATTTTGGGAGCAGCATTCGCCGCGGGGACATAACACTGTGTCTTTAATATTAGACACACTAAGTTTGGTCGTAATTGATATTTTAAATTATTAAATCTTTTCCGTATACTTTTAGATTGTGACTGTTCATATACACGCTTTGGATGCTGTCTTGACTGGTCGACCGTCGCACGCGGACCTAACGAAGAAGGGTGCGGATGCCAATTCTCGTGGAATGAATGTTGTCCAGATAGGTACTGCCACTAATAATAATGTGGACTCCCAATATTGTCTGTTAAAACAATGAAAAGGGTGCATAACGTCAAATATAATTTTAGTCTGCTTTTAATAGACAAGGTCGCATTGAATGTAAATGAAGATCTTGCTAATGTAATCAACTTTTTAAATTTCAATATCAAATTGCTGTTATGTGTAAATAAAGTTTTTAATACTCGTCAAATTTTACCAGGATTACTCCAGCTAGTGGGCTCAATTTTGAAGGTTGTGGCTGCCACACATATCAGTTCGGTTGCTGTCCTGATGGTGTCACACCGGCAACAGGAGCAGACCTGCTGGGATGTTCGTGTAACGAAAGCAAATACGGATGCTGTGGGGACGAAGTAACAGCGGCCAAAGGACCCAACAAAGAAGGGTGCGATTGTTCAAACAGTAAATACGGCTGCATGCTGGATGGAGTAACTGAAGCTAAGCAAAAGACATTACGTAATCGTGCTAAACCGAAGCGATTGAGTGAGTATAATTAAAACAATCTAGCATACCTTATAATGTATATTAAAGCTCATATCAAAGAAATAAATGTATTTTTTGGATAGTTCTATGACCTAAGTGAGATTCGAATTCACGACAGACAATCAGAATACGGTCGCGTCTTCAACGCTTTCATTGTTTATAAAGAACGCAAAATCAGATCCAACAAAAGCTGGCGCATAACGAAACTCTATTGAACCTTTTTTAAATAAAACACTTTAACGGTTTAAAAATTGCTACGCTAGCGCCATCTGTTCCGTCAAAGTTGGTATTTGGCGAATTCTGTAAGGACCCGGCCAGTTTCGCCAAATACCAACTTCGACGGAACAGATGGCGCTAGCGTAGCAATTTTTTACTTTGACGTCAGAGACATCCTCCATCTTTAGTCTCCCCGTGACCACGGCTGCTGCAAAGCATCCGAAACGTCGGGCCGAAGTTAAAAATCGTTTTCAAACAAGTTTAACTAATATATCGCGTTTTAAACCGTTAAAGTGTTTTATTTAAATGTGTACTACTCGCGTAAACTATAGACAGTATTCTATTGAACCTTCAAACCTAGCACATACATCTTGAAGTCGAATTTAAGCTTTAACTTTATTTTATGTCTTGTGGTTTTAGCTCAATGCGCCCTTCCCCTGGAGCGTGGACCCTGCGCTGGTAAGAATATTAGATGGGGCTTCGTACCATCAACGAGGCGTTGCGCCCCATTCATCTGGGGAGGATGCCAAGGCAATGCCAACAGATTTGACACGGAAGCCGCGTGCATGCACCGCTGTCATCCACCTAACACCCTGCCAGGTAATAAATCTACGCTAGTATTAAAAAACTTAACAGTAGGTATATTTTCCTATTTAAAGAGTTTTCTTGATATACTACCATATAACAGAATACTTTTTCTGAATTTCTGAACTGCTGTGTGACTTAAGAATGGGATTTAATTTTCCAGCATAATTGTAATGCATTTGTAGATATTTTTAAATGAAATATACTTTATTCTCTATATAATTATAAAAATTATTTAGATTTGTCAAATAAAAAAAAATATGTTTGCCTATCCGTTCGTCGTGATTCTAAAGTGTTCAGAGAAGCATCATAACCGAGAAGAACACCCGAGAAACTCAGTCTGGCTTTTTTCAACATGTCTTATAAACTGATACATTTTTGTGAATTTATTAAACTAAAGAGCAATTTATATCACTGTTAGGCATCTTTGTCGTTTTTTAATTAAGTATCAGACCGTCTGCAGGTAGATCTGGAATTTACATGGATATAGGTACGTCGCTAAAGCTGTAGAGTGGAGTTCGAATCCGTTTTTGATCTCAGTCAGTGGATTTCTATATATTATCCGTTACATATTACTTCTTGTTATAGATACTACTGGATTTACCAATCACGAACTCTAATCTTCTGCCTTCCTGTATTATAAGCTTAAAATTTGCTTTAACAGCTAAATGTGCCCGTGAACAAGATGGGGGCAACTGCACCGATAAGCATCCAATGTGGTGGTTCAGCCAGACGGAAAACACGTGTAAACCCTTCTACTATTCAGGATGTGGAGGGAATGAAAATCGCTTTGCAACCAAACAAGATTGCATGGACGTCTGTCCGAGTGGTAAAAAATATCATCTTTTATCGCTTATTTTACATAAATTTCAGCCTTCCCATAGGGCGAATATTGTAACTTTTTTTCATTTCAGTTAGTGGATATTGCAAGATGCCGACAAAAATCAATCACAACTGCTCTGAGATTGCATTAAGAGGATCTTTTACTGTAAATAATACAGGCGCAATGTATGTATAATTCAGTTACACAGGCATTAACATTTTTATGTGTCGCATAGGGTCAACTCCAAGATGAGGGATGAGTCGCAGTTACATTTTTTTTTCCTTCCTTTTAATACTCTTTAGTTAAGCGGCCAATATTATAATTATTTACGAGTGTATACTAAAATTAGGTACAATTTAAGAAGTTAAATTACTTTATCAGTGAATGTTAATAATCGTTTTATAGGTCGCGATGCCTCAATGGTTAAACGCACCGCCAAGCATTTCGCTAGGCTTGGGAGGTCCTAGGTTCACAGTCCATTAGCTTCTTGTCTGTAAAGAAATGAAATGGGATATAGGAAAAATTGATTTCATAGTAACATATTAAGGACATTATCTATATGGACATTTTATTTTTCAGGATTAAAACACATGTACATAAAGATCAAAACCAGTGTGAAGTAATATGCATGACGGAGTTGCCTTTGGAGGAAGATATGATTGTCGCTACTTCATATATGGGTAAGTTACGAATTATCTACCCACATTTTGGGTTCCGGACTTAAAGGGAAAAACGGGTACCTACCTATACTTGTACCGAGTGTACCTATTACTCGTTGCCGGTATGTCTGTCATGAAGAAGAAGAACAAAAAAAAACACTCAAAACATAATAAAATTCATATTTAAGTCCTTAACAAATAGAACCCCTTTGTGTACGAGTCTATAGTCTCTGACCAGATTTTTGTTTCAAACCATGAAATATTATTATATCACGTCTTCAATACAGAATTACCACTTGTCATGGCTTGTGAAGACCACATCGACGCGGGCCCTTGCACCCGAGCCGAGACAAGATGGGCTTACAACTCCACTAGCGATAGCTGCGTGCAGTTTCAGTACGGAGGCTGCGGCGGAAACAAAAATAACTTTATTTCTCAAGACACCTGTCAACGCACTTGTTCCTCTGGCGAAGGTAAATTATAATTGGATTTTGACTGGGTTTGCTTAGAAATTTTATTGATTGAACTAACAAGCTGGTCTTGGTGGAAATCGAACACACGACCCGATGATTATACTGCAGCTACTAGCTGTGCCAGCGACTTCGTATGCGTTGAACAGCTATTTTGGGCATCTAAATATCGCTGTTATCCACGGCGTCGGTCGCGTCCCGTCGTTCTTGCAAGTTAATCTTAAGATAGACATAAAGAGTCGCGGGCATTTTTTTAAATATTTAAAAAATAGTGATGTTGGGAATAGCAATATATATACAGAAAGTTTCTTTCTAGTATTCTTAATTACTCTCCCATAGATATTTGTGAATTGACACCAGTCCCTGGGCATTGCACCATCGACCAGAGACGATGGTTCTACGAGCAAAGTTCCGACAGTTGCAAACAATTCGCTGATAACATGTGCGGGGAGAACGGAAATAGGTGAATAATGTATTGAAAAGAGGTATTTAATCGAATCGTTAGTTTCAAAGTACGATCAGCTAAATCAAGCACGCTGAACGAATCTTGCGCAGAACTCCGAAGTCAAAAATAAGGTACCGATTGGACGGAAGCGGGGCGCAGGTTGAGTGAACGTCGTGTGCACGAGCGTTGATAGGTTACCCCGTCGAGTTGTGTTTCTTGGACCAATACGACGCTCAGCTTGCTTCTCCAGTACAGTCACGTTTCCCAATCAATTACGTGCGCGATTATACGGAAACGCAACTATCTCCCTCTACATTTCGTTCAGCTCTAAACATCCGTGCCGCGACCTCATATGTTAACTAATGCTTCCGCTGCTCTTATTTTGTTTGTTGAAAGGTAGGTATACCCTTCTACCCTAGCTTTAAAAATTTTGGTTGAGATGCGCTGTCGAGCTGTTTCTTATTCGACTTTTATTGACGTGTATTTATTGAAAAGTTTAACGTTTTCAGAAATAGGATTTACAATAAATCAGGTTTCAAAAATCATGTAAATAAGTTTAATTTTAAATAGTACACTCGTAATGGTATAAAACGCGAATTTGTCATGTTTATCGAAATATTTCGCGTTTTAAACAGTTAAAAGTATTTTATTTAAATGTGCTTGCATAACTTATGCATTACTTACTTAAAAAGTTTATGGATTGAAAATCTATAATTTTATAACAGGTGCCAAATTTTCTTTCAGTTTTAAAAATTTGGTTGACTGTCAACGCCGCTGCAGAATAGGATTCGACATTATGAACTTATCTGTGGCAGTCAGACCTAAACCACAAATCAAGGTAACGAATTGTCTCCTTTTTCTTTTCATCTCAGTTAGTCACATAGGTCGTTAAAGATTGTAACAGTCGTTATTCATACATACAAAATAAGCAAATTTAGTGACGGTAGTTGTTAAAACTCATTACCCTAGACTAGAACGTGGACAGTATAAGCTTGTAATAATCACTTTCCTATAAGAGAAGACCTGTGCCCAGAAGTGAGATATGAATAATATTATAATATAATCTTTGGGATGGGAGTTGTAGCCCTCTCAGCAAAATTGTTACTGAAATTACAGAAACTTATTGAAGCAAAAAGGCGAGTTATTAAATACAAATAACTTTTTTTATGTCTTATGATTATGATAAAGCAAGGTAGGAAATCGAGCCACGAATATATTAAAAATAACAATTGATACATATTTTCAGCCGTTTATATCTATAATTTGCGATGTCATGGGGAAAGTGGAGGAGTGTCAACGTGCTAGTATGGTTTGGTACTTTGACAAAGAACAGGACGGTTGCGTGTCGTACGAGAATTCGGAGACTGGTAACACGTGCATGGTCACAGGAGTCTTCGCAACGGAGGAACTGTGCGAGAGGGCCTGTGGTGCTTTCCAAGATATCGGTGAGACCCTTTAGGTCTTTCTCTATGTTATGATTAAATATAGAAAAGGAGTATTAAGGCTATTTGGCAATGCGCAAAAACATATAGCGTAATTGCTGTTAAGCAAGTGACGTCACTGACCATATTGCATCGTTGTATAGGCGCGGAATTGTTAATATTAAGTTATACTGTTGGGATTATATTATGTTTTATTAATTGCAATTGTTGTTATTTTTAGTAATGTCTTATAATATGATTTTGTGTGCCTTATATTAGTAGTAAATACATTTATTTCCCTCTCCCTCTCAATTTAGAAATGTTGACTTTTTAATTCGATATTTTTTAGCAAATCTAAACTTTTAAAGTTTGCGGTGTTCCTTCACAAAAATCAGTAAAATAGCTCATTCACAATTATTGACAAAATGTGTACGATATAGTATGTCAATAATCGTAATCTATTTAAAAAAATTAACGATTTATTAACTGCTCTCCAAGTTAAACAGAGATATCATATGCCTCTCAAATAAAGAGTTTTACGTTTGTGTTAATTATGTATCTTCAAGTAATAATTGTTCAATAAAAAGACGACGTACTCTACTTTCAGACGTTTGCAGTTTCGAGAAGGATCCTGGGCCCTGTCATGACTTTAGCCAAAAGGTGTATTACAACAAAGCGACGGATAGATGCGAGAATTTTACGTACGGAGGCTGTCGAGGAAGTCCAAACCGCTTCTCCACTATGAGCGAGTGCGAGTACTATTGCAGACCTGAATACGGTAAGAACTGCTACATTTGAAAACATTATTATTTTTTACATGTTATTTATTGCACATGAAGGCACTATATAATTTAAACATCGAAAATAATAATAATACTCGGTAGCTCAATTGGTAGAGCAACAGCACGGAACGCTGACGATGCCGGTTCAAGTCCTGCCCGAGTCGAAAATGTTTTACAATTTATTTTTCATTTTTAAACTGCTACATTTATCATAAATGTAACTTAAAAGAAATATCCATATAATTCATAGTGTCTATAGTTTACGCGAATGGTACACATTTAAATAAAACACTTTACCTGTTTAAAAAGCGATACCTATTAGTTAAATATATTTTAACTACGGCCCGACGTAACGGATGCTTTGCAGCAGCCGTGGTTACATTATACAATTTAAATAAATATAAAGAATTCATTATAAACTTTTTTTATGAACATTTTTGGGTTCGTTAGTGTAATGATAGCAAGGTAAGACTAATAACCAACTTCACGTCGATTCGATCGCCACCGGGTCGAACAATTTTCTGATCAATTTATATTGTTTCTAAATCAGGTTGGACTTCTGGAAGTCTTTGGAAATCGTCTGGAAATCTAGATATTAAAAAGGGTGGTAGGAATATCTAAATTCCATCAGGGTCACGAACCACCGTTGCTGTCAAGTTTATTCGCGTTTCGGTTTCAGTCTGTGCATTTCCGAACGTCCAAAGCCAAAAAAAGGTCGATAGCGCATCTTTTTTAAATGTTATATGGTTGCGGTATTTCATCCATCATCGAGAGACCCATGCCTGTCTATCTTTTTCTTTCATAAAAATTCTACCAGAAAAGATGTCCTAAAGTATCAAATATACTTTATTCAAAGCTTTAACCGGTAAAAAAAACAATTGGACGAATAATAGATCCCGGGTGCATGCTTTTTTTAGATACAGAAATAATCTGCTGGAAGTGAATACATAATAATAAAACATAAAATTACATCTTGAAAACTATAAGCGTAGGTGTATAAGTCAAATCGTAAAAATATATTTATTATTTCCAGATCCTTGTCAACAGAGACCGGATATTGGAGAGTGCAGAAATACAGAACCCAAATGGTACTTCGATGAACTAGAACGAAAATGTTTAATGTTTCTATACACTGGTTGTGGCGGGAATAGTAACAGGTGGGTAGAAAATCTTGAAGGCTTACGATAATAGATATTAGTAGTAAACACAAGTTTCATAAAATACAAAAACGTCCTCACTTTTGCTTATTGAGGAGTATTGAAAGAGAAATAAGATCGCCCGCCTGGCAGGGGCGAGAGGGACCTCAAGGAAATTTTATACGTTTGGTGAATTATTGTTACGATCTTGAAAGATTTTGTGGTGGTTGGCTCCGAGTACAAGGACATTTTACTGAACAGAATTTTCTTTTTAGATTTAACACAAAGTCTGAATGCGAGACTCGATGTATAAACGGTGAAAGATTCTTTGGCTCAGATTTTAATGAACAGTAAAGGTATTTATCTAACTTTTTTTTATTCAAAAGACAGGAAAAAGTTTGTTGTGAAATAAAATAATAATTCACAAAAGTAACAAATTTTTAAATAAATTTAAAATAACATCCGAGATCAAGAAGGAATTGAAATAATAATTTACTTAGCACAAAGTAATACGTTTTAATTAAGTAGAATTAATTAATTAAATAGAATATTTTTAAAATGTAAATTAAAGTTACTCCGTAAAATTTTCAACAACCTTGTATGAAGTAATTCTGTTTTCTTTCAATCTTATTTCAGCATTTTTATTTTTTAAATAATTAACGTGAAACACTTTTCAGGTACAATATGTCACTTAGTACCGGAGGATTTCACGAAATAAAACAAGTTGTGCTGTAACATAAATTTTTATTTACATCCCAAATTCACAGTCAGTATAACAAGTAGAGGTTTTAAGTTCTGGCAGACATCAGGTACAACTGCGCCTCGCTCTAGCCAGCCTTTGTAGACCCTAAGTAGCGTTATTTTTACTGTGCGTTTTACTGTATGCTGGTAAATTGACGAATAAAATAAGTAAACAGTTATTTCGTTAGTCATATTTGCCATAACGAAACTTTCAGCATTGGGTTTAGAGATTTGGTTCTCATCAAAAAGTAAATAATAACTTATTTGTATTTATTTAATTTAACAGTTTAAAAACGCTTTTAAAAAAGCACAAGTCAATATTTATAAAGTAGTTCATCGTCAGATGCCTCCGGGTGCGGATAACAAACTGTTTAAGCACATAATCGAACCTGCCACAGTCTGCCGTCACAGAATAAAACGAATAAAATGAAAATGGTGCTTCTCAAATGATTATTGTCACGGAAAGAAAACAACGGCTAAGCCCGCATAACGCGATCCGGTCTAATAGCCAAACTATTCGGCGACAATTTTTACAATACAATATAATCTTAAATACAAAAGGTAGAACGCAATAAGTTTATTATATACATAAAATGATAATTTAACATGTCTATATAATACATAGTTATCGCCGAACGCTCGCCCGCTCGACGCCGAGATATGTACACGCGACGTGAGGTATTGAAAAATAAACTATAAATACATAAAGCCACTATTCAAATTTGCGAGAAGATCACACATCGCGCGATAAACGTGTATATTGAGTATGATGCAGTCGTACGCAATAAAATAACTTATCGGCCCCGCGGGCCGTTATAATATCACAATACATGTTAAACTAAAAGTTAAGTCGCCTAAATAAAACGTGCTACAAACGAAACTATTAGAAAAGGTAAAACAAAATAAGAAAACGCCCGCCGCTCGCGAGCGATCAATAAATATATGGACAATCTCAGTTACGCTATCATACATAGGATATCGCCCGCGTCCCTGTCGAAGTAGATGGCCTAAATGCACGGCCCGATCGCGTCAACGTCACTATTTCTCTAGACAGAGCGTCCGCAGTCTAGACGTGTTTAAAACGAGATAAAACATTCGCTTCAGTCGACCGTAAAAGCTCGTCTCATAAGTACACGTGCACGCAGCGTCGCATCGACGCGTCCGTACAAAGCATACGCAAATAAAAAGAACTGGAAACATTATGGAGCGTCTAATCATTTATGGACGACTGTACAACAATACCAACACGAGATCGGAATATCTCGTGAAATAAACAACATTTACATCGCGGCTGGGACCGCCCAAGTTGCGCTTCGTTGACGTATAATGTAGCAAACACATAGATACTGGTAACTGTTTTACGAACTATGTTACAGACTACGCAGGTAGACACGGGTTATGTGAGCGTGTGCCGGGGTTATTTACAAGCACAGATATATGTCGAGTTGGAAGCTCGCCGACTGCCACACCCTGTCCGTATAGAGACGTGACGCACGAGACACTGACTCGCTGCGATGTGTGGCTCAATAGCGAAGGCGCTAAGGTACGTCCTTCGTTAATCAATCCAGGACCTGGGAGTATATTTAAATTACATTAATTTTACATGCTGGATGTCCCTAGACTTATCAAATACCTTTTCCCACAACTTTGACGTTTAATAAAGTAGTTCATGGCAAAGAACGACTTTGCTCAAAGGCGCACTTGGTCATTCATTGAAGTGTCTTTACTGAGTTTATAATTAGACGTTTTCCGGTACCTTGGAAAAAAACAATTCTTACAGCCTATATATTTATCGATAAATGGTCTATCCAGTACAAAACAACCTTCAATTCGAATCAGTTCTTCTTGAGATTAGCGCTTACAAATAAACTCTTCAGCTTATAATATTAGTATAGAGAAATTTAATATATATTTATAGAAGGTTCACACATTAGCCAGACTAATTTTATCATCAAGGTTACCTGCGAGACGATCTTTTCCATGTCGTGATCGATATCAGCTTGAGCCATGTCCGAGGGCGGAGCGGGCGTAGCGGAAGCGGGCGCGGGGGCGGCAGGTAGCTGGAACGGTTCATCGAGGTCCTCGAGTCCAGCAGGGACCGGCAATTTCGCCAACTCCTCTTGCAACTTCACATAGTGACGCTGGGGAAGCATTGAATATGCAGTTAATATAATAAGCACACGTGCAGCGTTTTTCACATTTGAATATCACCATCTGAATAATATACCTTAAGGGCCATAAGATTAAGGTGTATTGTCCTCTGCGTCCGTTCGTCCCCGGTCTGTCCTTCCAGCTCCGTGATCCAGTTGGCAACCGTCTGCATTATTTCATTGCGCTTTATCCAGAAATGTGTTTGTATTACCTGTAAATCATAAACAATATATAACTATCATATATTGGTTATTGTATAATAATAGCAATATTATTTTAGGAAAAAATTTAAATACACTTTTAAAAGTCAATGAAAGTTCATTCAGAGGCAATTTATTTATTTATTAACAAAAACAAGAAACGTTTGTTCCATTCCAACTATAAAATTTGTGTGTCTGTGTCTTGGACAATTACGTCGGTCTCACTCTCTCGTTCTTGGTTTAAAGAGAGAACACAAGAAGTAGAATCTGTTGATTTTTCAAATTGGCTAGGCACAAGTGTTCTTCCATGGTGCACTATTTTTACCTCTTTGAAGCAGGGATCCGGCGAACGCAGGTGGTCAAGCATCGCCCACCGCACGCACGCTTGGTAAATGTTGGAGTTGTACTCGAGCGAGGCGCTATTGCCGACGCTCGTGCCGCGGCTTCGCTCGTATCCCGGTTCGTTGAAATATGGCTCCGGGACTAAGATCAGCGACTGAATTGAAACTAGAACCTGTACAATGGACATAATATTTAGTTAAGTGGCACAAAAAAAAAATGTGTAATTTTTTTTTACTACTAACATAAGAAACATTAAAAAGGGGTTACTTGTAGAAAACTAGATGTGTGCGCGTTCCACTTCTCCTCGGGACGACCATGCCATGTGTTGAGTACGGAGAGGCACACTTTGCCGTCATTGTACAAATTGGGGTTGAACCGTACAGAGTGTCGCCCGGTCGTCTCCAAGTTTATTAGCATCGGTACAGCTGGGTACTCCGCTGGGAAGTACACGTCCAAAACGAAACAGCCGTTCGCGTACGGCGTGTCGGACGGTCCCGTTATGAGAACCTATAACATCAACATAGAAACACTTACGGTTTAAGTAAAATATTGATATACTAAATACGTCGCGAAGATTAACATTAAAAGTGAAAATTATTTATGAGTAACCTTTGTACCAAATGTATAGGAAGATACAGTAACGACTACATAGATACGATGGCTGACCTATCAAAATCCTATTTCCACGGCTACGCCAAAAAAAATTAAATCAATGTCGTTGTTTTAGGTTTTTCGTAGATGTAGTTTTGTCCCGAGGAATCCCGTAAACAATGCAACTTTCAAAAATGTTCCTCGTGGAAGAGAGTAATCACCTTCATGACGTCTAATCTATCTGTGTCAGTTCGCACGAAGACTGACGAAGAGTAGGAGAGCGGTAGGCTAGTGGCTAGCGTGGCAGCCTCCTGAGCCAGTCGCTTCATCCGCGCCGGATGCGTCCGCTCGCCCGCGGCGCGTACCGTCGCCTCAAAGTGATATGGAACAGTGAAACGGAACCCGCCGTCCGGCTCTTCTGCTATCATCTCAAATGTCTCTGCAGAAATAATATGATTTCAACTTCTATGCAAAACTGATATCTAGTCATTTAGCCCTTTTTTTCTAGTTTTAAGTAAATATTGTGCTCAATTTTAACGAACAAACTTCTACTATACTATAATTGAAACATTATTATACAATAATTCATTAAATAATAGACCATCCATAGATAATATAAACACGAAGATAACTATAATCGATACATCGACTCACCAAATTGCATAGTGCGCATAAGTTCTATATAACGTGCCTCCCTGCTGCCCTCGCGCATAGACCGCGCCACGCCCACATTCTCCGTCTCGCTCTCAGACCGACACATAAGTGCAGATGTCGCCTGTAAGACGAATTTATGTAACTTTTGCAAAAATTTCTTAAAGGTCCTCTGATAGAGGCTTTAGTGTACCACATTGATAATAATAATAAATGCACAGGATATTATTTCGTACACTCTTGGTAATGACGAAGGTGGGTTAACGTACAGAGCAATAGTTATACTAAATAAGGAATATTAAATTTGTTTATTTATTATACAAGAATCACCTGAATATCTGCAATGAGCGAGGCGAGCCCTTCGTCCTCTTCCGATAGTTCTGAATTACTCGATGTGCTAAACCTTTGGCTATACGTCATTTTTCCGAATATATTCTTTTTACTCATCCTAAAACATAATGTACAATTTTTTATGTATTCTACTGTAATTATATTATCTTAAAATTCCTTTATAATCAGATTATCATTATAGCTATCAGATCCGATAGAGATTATACCTCAGACAATAAAATGGTATCAATTTATTTATTGCTTTCATTTTTATTTTTAAATACATTTAAATTTATTTGTTAAATTTTGAATTTTTTTTATCTGTCAACGAAGTTAATATGTCAATTGGTCCCTTGCCTTAATTTAGTAGCATAAGAGTTAGTCGTTCGGCTCATGCTGTGCAGCAATGCAGGCAGGGGCCTCAGCGAACGGGCCAGCCGCCGACACCGGAGAGACGCAAGCGAACGCGCCACGCGCAGCACGCATACGTACAGCGGTATGTGTCGCGACATGTCAAGTACTGGAAACAAATTTCAATAGAGCTATTTCTTCTGGGCAACCCTTGTTTTTTTAAATTATTCAACATGATTCACAGATCCAGCAAAATATTCGTAGCACGATTTAAATTAGGAATAGAATATATCTACATTTAAAGCAGAAACTTAAAGAATGACAATAATTAGGAACCATTGGATATTATTAGGACTTCTTCCAAAGGAAAGAAATATATTATACGATAAGTCTGTCAGCAGAGCTTAATTGTAAGGTCAAAGACAAATAAAGAGAGACTAAAACAGTTAAGAAACATAAATAATTACCTGAGTCATTCCTAAGATACGAGCAAATTGCTGGTAGAAGTGAGCTATTGGCGACAAGATCAATAAATTCCTGAGGAAGGTGCTGCGTATCGCCTTCTTCCGTCTCCTCTAATTCCTGAGCTTCTTGTGAACCTTCTTCTGGGGGCCATTTCTCTCCTGGATTCATATACGATGCTAACACCTGAAATTTTTATTATCAGTTACGATTTTCTACAATTTGGTTGAGGTGTTTGTGTAATGGTATTATTTAGATGTTTTTACTATCTCGTAACTTACAGTAAGAGTCTTCATCGTGAATGCTTACCTGCAGCAGTACAGTGACGTGTTCCTCCTCTATCCTCTGTCTAACTAAAGCTTGTTCCACGTCCCACGTCTGCTGCGTCGACCCAGTTCCAAAGCCTGTGCCCTTCGCCCAGTAAAGTTGCGCTTTGTCCTCTTTGCCTGTGCCGTTTGACGATTGGTTCTGTTTGGGGAACATCAAAGGTTACATAAATTATTCTTTTTTTAGTCGAGTTAGTAAACAAAATATGTTCTTTTATATTACGTTACAATTGTCGTCTTAGCTGACATAACTATTATTAGACTTAAAGTGTATTTTTTCTAACTTGGCAAAAGACCACAACAAATATGGCCCATTTCAAACCATACGGAACTAAAGATGACCTTTTATAGAGTGAAGTTGTTGCCACAGATAACACAGAGCTAAAAAATGGACCTCCATATTTAAAATCACTCAAGACGTCCTTTTTTTATTATTGTTTAACCCAACGTTTGTAACGCTTTTCAGCGATCGTGCATAAGTGGGACTACCTTCTATTGTCGTTGATTTTGCTTACATCTTTATCTAAATGTCAAGGTAAAAAAAATAATTTGTGCAGTTACCTAAACTCATTTTTAGGATTTTGTATTAATTTTAGCATGAAGTTTTTATTTTTACTAAGTGTAATTTGAGTAGGTCATTGTTTAAGTATAATTTGCTAGCATTTTTAGTATAAATCAATGTAAAACTTGTGGGAAAATCACAAGTTCATATTAATTGTTCTTAACTTTTTCGAAAAATGCCAAGTTAGAAATAATACCCTATAGACGTTCTGATGTAAACAAACGCTTTACACCAACCATACTAGAAGCTGGTCTATGATGCGTGAACACAGCGAGACAGGCGAGAACCAGCCGCACAGCGCCAAGGTTCAGCAGAGTGTCTCTTAGAGCACGTCCCTCCGTGCCGCGGCCGCTCTCCTCCAGCAATCTGGCGACTACGCGGAATGGCAACGTGCCGAGCGACCAAGTACCACCGCTGCTACTGCTGCCACTCACCGCTATGCTACCTGCAGAATAAAATTCTTCAATGCATTTATTCAATTATTGGAATAATAGAAATATTTTCAGTGTAAGCGCAGTTCACTAACACAAGTACAAAAACAAACAAAAAAGTTTTGCTTGGTGGGCCTTGATATACTTTATTGAAAGTAATTTATTTCGGTTTGACGATTAATCGTTTGCGATTGACTATGGTATCGTTTTTGTTTTACGTTTTAGAAATAAATATGTCAACATTAAGCTAATATAAAGTTATTATGAAGGCAAATCGTTTCTTGTTTATTTATCTTAGACGATTACCATTCAATACAACTGAGGGAAATTAAATAATAATAATGTAAGAATCCGTCCACGAAAAGCCCAAGTTTTTTTTTAATATTTGTAGTAAAAGCAGAGTAATATATGGGTATAGAACTCACGTCCGTCCTCGTCATGTGCAACACCCAGTAATAACCGTAATAAATGTACAGCCCTCGACCCCTCTTCAAGCAACGCGTGCGCATATCCACGAAGCTTAAGGAGTAAAGCGAGAGCGACGAGCGCATGCGACGGCACTCCGGCGCACGCGCTGCTCTCTTCCGACGAACCGTTCCCGCCGTTCGCGTTGCACGCTGATGTTAGGCCCAAGTCCACAACCTCCTGACATAAGAATTAAGCCATGAGAGCAAAATAAACTTTAACTAACTTAGAAACTAAATCAATATAAGATTATCTGTATTTCAAGTGTCTGTAATATTAACATGATTGTGTGATACGAGCTACTATCAAATCATGCTAACGCATTATATTGATTATTTTTTTAAACTCAAGAAGCTTTGCATAACGCCCGCAAAAATCCTAAACAATATATGAGAAATGACACGTTTTAGAAATTCTAAACGTGCTTTAATACAATCTTGTTTTAATAAAAATACAAATATGGTATTTAAAAAATGTGTGTAGCAATATAGTATTTAAGAGGTAGGTTTTCATTAGGTCGAGTAAGTAAACTAAGTAGGTAAAGTTTCCAATAAAAATAGAATACAAGATATACAGTTTGCAGTTCACCTCATATGGATCATCCAATTTCACCCAGTCTAGGTCATGTGTGTGATGATGCGTGGTTGGGGGCGGCGCAGGCGCAGCATGTGGGCGCGGCAATCTCGCTGCGACCAACGCTAGGCCGCCGCAAGCACCGAACTCGCGAAGCACTGCACCACCGCTACCATTATTGCTGCTGTTGCTACTAGACCCACTAGATTCTGGTATGTTCGTCCCTCCGCCGTCCCACATTGGGCCTGATGATGATTCTGTTATATAGAAATGTAAAATTCAATTGCGTAACATTGATACCCGCGAACTGCTAAGTACGAGTTACGATTATTTTTAAGCAAAACAGACGTCGTTAAACAATATTAGGGGGCAAATATCGCAAAAAAATTGTTATCCAAGCAGTATAATACGTATAAAAGAAATAATAATCTCTCCTAAAAGACTTTGTTAGTTTTAAGGATGGTATTATATAATGTACCTTGACCGCCTCTGTAGCGAAATGTATATGTAACGTATTGCCTAGCATTGCGTTAAGCGCGAGAGGTCCTGAGTTCGAATCCAATTTTATGCCGAAACATAAAATTGTTTCGGTCAGGCAGGGCACAGAAGTCTGATCAACTACTTGTCCGTTAAAAGAACGGATCAGTGAAATGTACACAGAAATGTGTTCGCCCCATGCCCCACGAGGGGGAAATGGGTTTTCACACACATATAATGTACCTCCTGTAGTATTCAGATGTAAAGTCAGCGTGATATGTGGCCCGAACTCGTGCGGCACGGCGGCGCACAACTGCGCAAGTGTGGTACTTCCTGGAATATAGCCTTCTATTCCATGCGCTTGCACGCGGATCGACGATTCTAACAATTCTGTAAAAAAGCATTCAATTTATTTATTTACTTAGGAAACTAAAAAGTCCTGTCTTGTATGATAACTTAAAACTAATATTCTTATTGTATAGGGAAAAAATTTTTTTTTCATAGAAATCTAAATGTATGTAGGCATGTACTCAGAGACCTTTACAAGTTTCACTGAGAACATTTGATTTAAAAATTAAAAAAAAGCTTTGAGGCGAGAAACAGTGTCCTCCACAATATAACAAATACCGTATTCTTGTATAATTAGATATGTGTTATATCTTTATAAGTTAGGAACTTCTTTAATCTTATATTTATACTTTAATTGCGAGCACGAAAACAAATCAACATCATTCAACGCGTTATTATGCAATGAAACCATAAATGATGGAGGGGGGGGCCCGTTTACCAGTGTTACATCTAGTCGTTGGGACATAGAATAAGTTTTTGGTAAGGGTAGATCGAGCGGGGATGTGGAAGTAAATCGGGACAATTTCAGTACTAGTATGGTTATTTGAACCCTTACAACTTCTGTTCCACTATGACTAACTACTTTGCAACTATACAATCGGCTTTAAATTTGATATCTCACATCCCTTGTGTATTTAATGTTTCACTAATCACTTATTTACACGGAACTTACTTAGGCGAAATAAATTTTCCTCCACGTTTTAAGCGCGAGTGCCTCTTGCGCTTGAACGCAATCTAGATCAATTGATACCATTGGCCTGGTGGGCACCGGTTTAAACAAGCACAACGAATTTTCTACAACCTATTCTTGACCCAAAAAGTATACACAATAAACGTATATACTTTATATACAAAGAAAAGGCGTGAAATTTTACAATAATAATAAATTTAAAAAATATATACCTTCTGTAACAGCGAGGCCTAGCGGATCGACGCTAGGTTTGTTTTGTCGCTTTTTAGTAGTCTGTTGTTTAAGCGTGGTATTCTTGACGTCCTTCACTCTTTTATCCTTGGAAGCACTCGCAGCCGCTAGGGACAGTTCCCATGCCTCCGCTACAGTCATGATGGCCGGGTCAGACGCGCTCCGAAGTACAGCCGCTCCAGAACTGCTCGGTCCATGAGAACTCTTGCTGCCCTCTTCCATCAAAGGCACTATTTCGACAAAAAAGGACAGTACTTAGTAGTTAGCACTTTTTATTTAAGGTAATCATTGAACATTGTAAAAAAAAACTTCTACATGATTTGAAAAGCGAAACATTTTAATTAACATATTAACAATTAATTTAACTACGGCCCGAAGTTTCTGATATTTTTATGGCAAGTTATAAACTGTTAGTGTTTTTTTTTGTTTAATGTGTACAACTCACATAAACTACAGACAATACTTAAACATTTAAGTAAAAACACTACTAACGATTTATAACACGATGTGCATTATTTAACTTAAACATAACAACGATGCGAAGTTTGCAACAGATATTTTGCAACAGTCGTGGTGTCCACTGTTTTAAAGGGTAAAACATCATTTTCTGTTTCATTATGTAGTGCCTACTTTAGATACAAATTTGAAAACTAATCCCTTTATATAATATTTTTCTATCTCTTCTTTAATACTTACAGGGCGGTCGATGATCTGCAAGAAGTGTCTTAACTGTCGTATGCAACGGTAGATTCAGTAACGCGTGAGCTCGCGCAGCAGGATGACAGGGCGCCGGCGGGGCGGGTGCTTGAGGTAGGGTGGCGGGAGGAGTACCACCACTGGCCCATCGCAGCGCAACTGTGGCTCGTTCACCCGATAGCACCAGTCGGACGATTAAGGATCGTGTGAAACCGGATATACCTTCTGGACCTGAAGATTTAACGTGTGATTTAAGGTGAATAATAGACATTTAATTGGGGTATAGATTTAAACAGTAGTGGTTATGAAAACCTTTAGAGATGCGCCCAGTAACACTTTTGTCGAGTAGCGAGTACCGAGTTTTACTCGGTTCAGGCTTTTTAACCGAGTAACTCGGTCCAGTCAAATTTCACTTTGCACGCGTAAGCATGTGCACAAATTGTAGTTCGCGCCGGTCAAGCTCGCTCTCATCTTCTCGTAGTTTTGTCTCATTAACTATTCATTCATTAGCATAGTTTTGCATTAGCATTGTATTATGTAATTGAAATTTTCAAAGATTTTCTAAATTACTAATCAATACTTTTGGATTACCACTGTTGTTTTAATTAAATCCAACTCAATATATTGTTTTTCTTAAACAAACTATACTTGTTAATTAATAACAAAGTATAACCGAGTACTCGGCCCATCTCTAAAAACTTTTATATGTTTCACATGTTATTGCGCATAATGGCACTATATAAATTTAAACTTGATTTGAAATAAATTTACGACACGTTCTGTGCTACGTCCACAGCGTTCCGACGTTAATACGTAATGGTTAAGGTCGAATTACATTGCGCGAAGCGTGCATGTATAAATAGGTTGAAAAAATTCGACAATGGCATGTAGGACACGCTAGCGCAATTGGTTAGAGCAACAGCACGAAACGCTGTGGATGCTGGTTTTATAACCTAAAATCGATTTTTAATTTAAGTGGTTATTATAATATTTATGTGGTAATTTATATAACGGTAAATATATTAAAATTAATGTTTTCTACCATTATAGGGTATCCAAAAGTATAATTACCTGTGCAGTGCATTGAGTCCAATATATTACGTAGTGTTGAAGCAAACAATTTCTGATTGTGGGCGTGGCAGACTGTCAGCTCGGAGAAAAGGCGTATCGTGTGCTCTTCGAGACGTGCGAACTGCGTCATTTCGCGCCATGAACTGGTAATAATAACTTAAATATAAGCTAGGAATATTTTAAAGAGTTGAATTGACATGAAACTACCTATTAACTTTACAATTTGCTAGTTAACGACTTTCAGTTAAAAACTGTCATTTTTTACATTTAATATTCGCTTAATAATAACATTCGCGATTAAATACGTATTATTCAATGTTTGGCACAATATATAACATAAATTCTTTTATACCTTTCTGTCGGCCTGGGATGACACAAAAGTTTTAGCAGCGGACTCCAAAACCCGGAGCCTGCACAACCTAGCCAGTCTTTGAAACGTCGCTCTGCACAAACCAGCCGGGCCCATTCTATTATATCGCATACCGTCTCCATTGATAACCCTGATGAATTATATATTTATTGAGAAACACATAACATACATATACAAACGCAAACTCTTTGCATACTTTGCGCATGAAAGTCACATATTTTGGTTGCGTAGATTGAAACTCAGGCGGAAAAGCACTTCCAGACACATCCCTCTAACGATATAAACGTTCGAAAAATCTTACCTCCTTTCAAATCTCTGTCACCCAAATCTGTCATGTGAATGTCTTCTTGCGAATCACTTTGAGAAACAATTTGATCCAATTTCGCTTCACAGAAATCTGCAAGAGGTCGTTATAGTTATTCGTTTATATGTAATGCTCCTTTTTTTAACAGATATACTTTAACTTACCAGCGACAGCTTGCATAAGAGCAAGCGGGAGCTGTGAATGCAGAAGAGTCAGCGTACACGCCGGGGACATAGCGGCAGCAGCTATACTAGTCAACTGGCGGTGTCTCAAGCGACGCGCCGCGGCGGTGCCCGCCCAACCGCTGCCCACCCAGATGCCGCTCTCTCCGGATATAGAGGCCTGCATCGGACGACGGACTTTTGTATCGTCCGTTAGTCCTTCCATACTGTAGGAGTAATAAGTTTTATAAATTAAAAAAAAAACATAGTATTTGTGCCATAACCTGTAACAATACGACGAAGAGAAAATCTTAAAAAGTATTTTAAATACATCATTATTGGTACTCCTAACCGCAGTCTGTTAACACGTCTGTTACATAGCATTGCGTCAGGGGTTCTTGGCTCAAATCCCAGGTTTATAACTAATTAGTTTAGTCGGGCAAAGCACAGAAGCTTGATCAACTGACAGCTTGTAAAAATCCGATGCGTGCATCGAAAACAATAAAATATGGTCGCCTCGTGCCTCATTTTAAACAAAGAATTACTTATTACTGATAGTTCTGGATTCTGAGAAAACATCTGACGAATTATACTAATTAGAACATACCTCTCATCAGTGTCCATTGGTATCTCCATGCGTTCGAGAAGCATTTTGAAGAGTTCCGGCCGTAGGTAGCATATAGAGCACATGACTGCATCCAGAGATTTTTTAAGTAGGCTAACTTCATTGACATCCTTAACCCATGTACATATCAATTCGAAAATGTCATCCGTTATAAGTTCCTCTATGTTATCGAGTAAATTCTCTTCTTTAGTACTCCATAATACCTGTTGAAATGTTTAGGAAATTAAAAGCGCGTCATTTACAAACCATTAATTAAACATTTAAATTATTGTATGACATTTACACTGGTACAATTGAATCACTATTGCGACTATTGAAAGCGTAACTTACTGCAGCAAGTGTATGTAATAAAGCAGCAGAAGGCGCAGCGCGAGTGCGCAGAGCCAGCTCAGCAGCGCGCTGCACCCAACGTAAGAAAGCTTGTATGGTGCCAGCCGCACAGGTGCGACATAACGCTTGAATCAAGCCACAAACACCACTCATGCTGTTCGAACTCACGCCTGCACGTGCAGATTGGAATGCTGTAACCACATTGATAATAACATAATTCATTGCATAAACTTCGACAGTGTCCAAGAACGGGCTGTAAATTAATATTAGACGTAACTCATTAATAAAAAGTATTTCAATACCAACCGTAAGCATGGGCATGCGCATCCAAGTCCAAGAGATGGTTCATTAGCGGTTCCCGTAAAACGGGTTGAGTCCGGGCGGCAGACAGGAGCGCGAGGTGGGCGTGATGTGCCGCTGGTCCGCCAGCCAATAGTGAGCCGCACAGCGACCGCACTGCACTGGTGATACCGGCACTTATCGAACCATGGCCGCGTACACATGCGCAGACGACGCTTGTCCAGTTGTTTCTAGACAAAAATATCATTAACTCACAATAAGTAGACCACACAATTGCAATTTACTACAAATAAAACGAGCATAAATAGCTTTTTACAAAAATAACTATCCTTTGAAAAACTTTGTGCCCTCATCAAATAAAAAAAATAACCTATTGAGGAAAAATACCATTGGATAACTTTTTTAACACAGTATACAAGTACACAGCTAAGACAGCTAGACATAGTACACAGCTAATCAGTATTAATGAAGACTTACCCGCTCGTATCATGAGCGTACGTCGTGTTATGTAAATCTTGAGAGGGCGGTAGCGTGGGTAGTGGTGGTTGTGGGGCAAAGGGTGGAGCGGCCAAGAGTCGAAGTTGCAGCAGGCCCATATTTGAAGAGTCGCGGGGACGATACAGCCTCAGTTGCACGGTGGTGCAGACCACAGGTCGAGCAAGCACCAACCGGATAAACGTCATGCCGGCAGTGCTTTGTGGCGGTCCCAGCGGAGCCAAAGTGCCCCCGCAGCCAGCTTCAACTCCAACCGCGCCGGGGCAAGCTGTATAAGAATTCGTTTTGTTACGTATTGTTGAAAAAAAGTCCAAAACAAGGAATTCTAAAATCATAGGGTACGTTTTAGAACATAATAAAGTGTAAATCATGCGATACTGACTTGCCAAACTAGTGAGATGGGGTTGCAAATGCACTTCATGTAACCGTGCTGCATAGGGCAGGTGTAGCGAAAGTGCCAGTGACGCATCATCAGCACTGAAGAAATGATAAGACCAAGTAGCAGCACGGACGCGACGCGCCGCACAACCTCCTGGGCCGGTCCCACGAGACCCCTCCGCCCCGCCTCCCAGCAGCACGTCAGCCGCTTGGGCCGTAGGATTGCCGCACGTAACTGTACCTGAAAAAATATTGATTTATTATAGATTTAATGATAAGAGAAATATTTATTCAACCCTTGGATTTAGATAAAATTTAGAACACATACAGAAAGGTGCGATATTAATAAGTCCATCTGTAGCCTCCATGACAGGCGGTTGCGATTTTTTGCTGCTCGACGATGCCGGCGTGGAGAGATTGATCAGCTGTGGTGGAAGCTTCAAGTGGTTCATCAAAGACGACACCAAGCCTTGGCTGTTATTTGGGCCAGCCTACAAACCAAACACTTTTAATTAATTTCTCGTCACAAATTAGGAAAATGTAATAACAATAATATTTGCTCCTTTAAAAACTACTTATCTATGTATGCATATAGTCGGTTTCCACGTACTAATATTAGAAATTAATCAGCCCAAGACATGCACTACTTTGACTTTCTTAAAGGTTCTCATTCCATATTGGGTGGTTTGGTTAAAGTAATTAGGCTTTGTTTAAATATACACAAATAATAATTACCTGGTGACATGCGTTCAGTTTCTTCACAGCCAGCTCCATGCCGCCGGCGTCTATGAAAGCTGCCAGCAGTTCCGGTTTGTCTAATAATCGTTGAAGCAACTGCTGCATCGCCTGGGATAAGTTCACCACCTCGTCTTTTGCTGTAGGTAATAGAAATAGTTTACATAAGTATACGATAGGTTTTAAATATTGACGAATTTTAGGATAGACCAGAAAACAATTTCCAGATATTAATTTAAAATTAGAAAAATTGTGCACACAGATAAACTTTGCTACATTTGTTTTCTGAAAAATAATTGATATCAGAAAATGTAGTATATTTTTTTAAATAATGGCGTGGTATTCCATTGCCATTAGAAACGAACATAGATATCAGAACCCCAAACTAACCAAACTCCCCAAAGCGGGACACGGGATTTTACTGTTATAAGTACGTACGAAAAGAGCTATTTCCTGACATAATAAGTTATAAAACTCACAGAGGTAGTCAATAAGAGATGACAACATAAGCGAAGGATCGGATGCCACGGCGGGTATATGCGCAACCAGCCAGAAAATCTCCTCCTTCAGTGAACATTGCTCTGAACTGCTTTCCACATTACCACCTGCAAAAGCATTTTTTAGCACATACTGTATATATAATAATACACTTGGAAATATCTATTGAAATTTAAAACTACGATTACACGCACTTGAATTCAATACCATGGTGGTCATTCCGTCGCACATAGACAGCGTTTTGTAGAATTTTTCCATAATCGTGGGGTGTTTTAGTACTGAAAAAGAATAAGTACATTTAATTGTAGCTGTTTTCCGTTATTATGACGTATATGCAGCTGAGAGAATTAGTAAGAGAGAAATAAATACATAACAGACTCATTTCATATCCATCGTTTATTTACCTTTATCAGCGAGACACGGTGGTCTTGGAATGTGTTTCCTTTCATCCTCGACATTTGTGTCGTCCTGCCCGCTTTGCTGCTGCTGTTGCTGCTTGCTCTCGTCGGTCTGACATTCCTCACTGCCTGATACGCTGTCCCCACTACTACCGCTCGTCACACTTTCGGGACTTGGAACGGACTGTGAACGAGTAAGAAGATAATATAAGTATAAAATAATATGAAAGTGGTGTTTGTCACATTGACATAAAATGTCTTTGACATTTCATACCTCATCAGCGCGCTCGGCACGTCGATGTGGCGGCAACGGTAGAGCCAGCAACTTGCGACAGTACAATAATAACGAAGCCAAAACAGCACGTCGGTGAGGCGGACGCCTAGCAGCCCCTGCGCCCGCCAAGACGTCTGCCAGCAAACCTCCGCCAGTGCTGCTTGAGCCAGCACGTGTATCGCTCCAAGCGCTAGATCCCGTCGCGCTTGAAGAACCGCCTTCAGACCGCCAAGCACCACCCCACCATACCCATGAGCTGCATTGATCGGCTGTAATTGAAACAATTTTAACATGTCAATAAAAAAACTAACTCTATACAATCTACTTCCTTCTTTCCATCAAATTATAAAAGAAAGAGATAAAATATAAAGAATAAATTATATAACTTCATTCACACAATGAGTTTGAATAAACGAGTTTCTTAATCAAACTAACCGATGGCTTCGATTAGCGGTAACGCGTGACGCTTATGCTTCGGCGCCAAGGCGGGCAATAGCGAATGCGCAGCCCTGAGTAGGGCAGCGTGCAGGTCAAGCGCATTGTGTGTGTGGGGCGTGCGCCACAATGCCGCCAACGCCCGCAAAGTGCACAGGGCCCCAGCGGCGCCTCGAGGCACCACTACGCGAGAGATAACGGCTTGAAGCGCTGCCGCGGCACCTGCGCCGGCGCCGAACGTGCTGCCGCCCTGCAGATAAAACAACAAAATTGTCACCATCGCTTTACTACGGGTTTATTTATATACAAAATATTTTTAAAATACTTAATTATAAGGCATATTTTCCCTTATTGTAGTTAAGATTAAGATGCGATTCGTTTAAATGAACATACCAAATATGGTTCCGACGACACAACAGCGCCATCTGCAGCGATGTCAATGGAAACGAACTTGACTAGCGCTGGGACAAAATATTCACATTCGAGTATAACTCGGCCCATTGTTTGCGTGCTGCCTTCGGTCTGTGAAAATCATTAAAGGTACAAAACAATTTTGCTAATATTAATTTAAATTGACTTATCACAAGCTGTAATTACCTGTAATGGTAGACTTGCGACCCAGGCAAGTGCCTGCATAGACAGCACCCAGCAACGTAACGATATGTTTTCTAATCTGCGGGGAAGATATTAGTACCACTATTTTAAAAAAATGTCTTGAGAAATTGTCAGTAATATGTTTTTTGTAGGGACAATGTAGTTTTCTAGTTTACTTATTCCATTTTTCAATTTTAGAGTATTGTACTTACTCAGTTAGGGAGGCAAGGAGTGCCGTGACAGTATCGGATGCCAGACGGATGCGAGGCGCGTCCGCGGGCACCGTCAATGCTGCCAGCGACCACGCCCCACCTCCGTTGTTGCCCCACGAAGAGCCATTTAACGTCAACCACAGTGACACTACGTTCTCCATAAACGTACAGTCAACCTATACAAAAAAATAGGATTTTAATAAATACAAAATAGTTTTCTTTTTTAAAATTATTACCAGTGAGATCTGTCCTAACGATAAAGACAATAAAAAAATGCGTGTGCAGAAAAATACCTGATTTTTAAATTCCAACGCAAGATGTCTGAACACGTCGTAGAGCGTATGAGCAAGCGGCGGGTTATGCCTG
Organism: Leptosia nina; assembly: GCA_963661955.1. Classification (NCBI taxonomy): domain Eukaryota; kingdom Metazoa; phylum Arthropoda; class Insecta; order Lepidoptera; family Pieridae; genus Leptosia; species Leptosia nina. The sequence goes on along the minus strand of CAVLEF010000105.1, from coordinate 2,224 downwards.
TTAGGTGGGGAGGCGGGGGATGCCGGTGAACCGGGTGATCCGGGCGATAATGGTGACTGTGGGGATGTAGGGGCAAACGGGGAAGGATTTGGGCGGTGAGGCGGAGCACGTAGGGCAGCCGGGAGCGCCAATGCCGTGGCTGCAAGCACCCGCCGCGCGGACACTTCGGCCGCCGCAGCTGGCCCGCTTTCTAAGCGCGCGTCGACACACGATGACAGACTACTATAAAATAATCATTCCTTCAGTACACTCCTTTGGTACCACTTCCTCCTTGGTAATTAATTTCTGCATATCCTAAGTGAATTATTATTATATATTAAAAGTGTGTTATATATTTTAAATTACCCTTACCTAGTATTTAAGTCAACTGTCTGTTTATTTCTTGCTTCCTTCTTGGCACTGTTGAACAGGTACTGGTCTAATTTCTCATCAGGCTCCGAGTCATCAGATTCAATTAGTTGAGTCAACTGGTACTCCATGTAGTAATTAAGTTCTAAGACAAGTGTTTTTAAACATTTGAATTACATTTTATATATTTTTATATCTGAAAAATTAGATAAATTAATAATACATTTCCTTGAAAGATTTTAACTGCGACCTAATGTTTGGTTCCCTATTTAGCAGTACAGTAATGTGCCTTACTCTCGCAAACTTAAATGATCATTCAATAAGATTAAAATTTATATTTTTAATCAAGAATTTATTTCAAAAATTGATACTATGTCAAAGTATTCAAAACTAACCTTTTATCGGCGCCTTTCCGAAGTTGGGCTCCACGGTTAGTTTGTTTTTAGGGCGTGACGAGCTGGGCCCCAGCCACTCCTCACTGGTCGCCCTTGCTAGAGGTTCTCCACTTTCGTACTCGACAAGGTCCTACACAAGATATAATTGTTAATAACATATCAATAGACTTTAGTTTTAGATATGTTGAAACATATACTTGCAAATGATTGTTTGAGGGATTTTTGTATTGTGTACCTGTAACAGCGCAGTAAGAGCATGTCTTGGCCAGGGAGGGAGCGTAACTGCGCGTCGAGCCAAAGCTAGTACTCCACCAGCATCGCCCCAACCACATCCGCCACATAGAGCACACACGCGTCCGACGACCTATATAGATCGAAAATAAATTATGAATAACTAGAACCGAAATACTTTAAATTTGGTTATTGCTAAGTAAATTTAAGATGAATTTTAATATGGCTAAGACATATAAAGTTTGACTAACAAGTTTCATTCATAAATGATTTGGTACACGACCGAATGATCAGTTTACAAAATCAGGCGATTCACTTTAACTTCAAGATAACTTCATTATAAGATGATTCTCACAGTACGTTACAGATTTTACACAAGATGTTTAAATTACCTTAGCACAAAGAAGTAGGTGATCTGCTGCAAGCGTAGAGTCAATCGTGAGGACGTGCGTTAAGAGCGCTTGCGCCAACGCGGAGGCAAGCACTGGGCTGATGATGCGAATGTCGTCTGCCACTCGAACAGCAGTGCTGCCGCTGCTGCTTCCCGCTCCGTTTGCGCTGTTCGGCCGCTTGCCCATCATTGCTAGGTGCGTTTTTAACGTTATACGTGCACGCTGCAAGAAACCAAACAAAAGGAAAATTATTATGCGCTTTACTTAGTTTTACCTTTTTTTGTAATTTAACAACTAAATACGCAACTCATGATATTAAAAATGAAAAAATAACATTTAAAAACCTCTACGTTGACAAAAGTAATAAGGTGTTATATGGACGCACCCTTAGCAAATCGCAAGTAAGCAGCTGCCCCGTGTACTATTGCAACATCGTTCACACGAGGCAAGAATGCAACGTTGACGGAAAGAGGTAGCGACGAACTCAAAGGAGGCCGGTGCCATCCGACACTGCGTTTTAATGGGAATCTTCCACATTTCACAATTACTTCTTTTAAACATTATTACTGTGTCTCGGTCATTCCATATCTAGCATCGATAGGAACTAGACTAGTTTCTTTAGTAGTAAATTTAAATTGTAATTACATAAGTTTTATTTTAATTAAATTACTTTGAATTAATTTTGGTTTTTTTTGGGTCCTCCGGCGGCGACATCCATAATTGGCGCAGTCGGTAGGATACTCAAAAAAGCTTCGGTGGTTAGATTTTCTAATATCGATAGTCACTTTCACCACCGTAAGCGTAGGGTATCTAAAAGAACCGGGTGTCCCGGATCGGAGGATAAATCCGAACATTGAT
>CAVLEF010000104.1:10000-24000 GCA_963661955.1 Leptosia nina | reverse complement strand
CATACTGTAACTTTTTAAATTTTATGACTGATAATTGGTATTATAGTAATACCGTAAAATAATTCATGTTACGTTTTGGTTTTTGCCATTACAAGATTATTGCAGTAAAATAAGAAGCAGGCCTTTTCAGCAATAGTTAGTAACATTATTCATAAGGATTGAAATACAGAAATAACAAGACAAGTTAAGATAGAAAATATTATAGAATGCAAAAATAATCGTACTCGAACGATCAGATTTTAATTTTTTATGGGATGGTGCAGAACTTACTGTTTATACTGCTATTGAAAAGGCTCAATCAGATAAAGGTTTAAATCATAAAAGGAAGAAACATACAAATAGATTTCGGAAAATGAGCATTGATACAGAAACGAGTACCGTAATACGTATTAAATTATTCCTAACACTAGAGTCACATTTTACAAGAAAATGATCTAGTATTCAATACCTTTCAGAAAATATTAATATATCAAAATTATACCGTTTGTACACCGACTGGTATGTACAACAAAACTACAGGAATGTCACCGTGGCAACTAAACGGCAGTAAAAAAATATTTTTAATATTCAAATTTAACTACTCCTTTTTTAAACCCAAAAAAGATCAGTGCGCTACTTGCGTCTTATATGAGCAAGCTACTCCCTCAAAAAAAGAAGAGTTTGAAGAGAATTTCATACGCCACATTCAAATAAAATAAAGAATTAGGCAAATTAAAAACGGGGAAAAGGATATTTTCGACCAAAATAGAGGACAGTAGTGATATTTGACCTACAAAAGGTCTTTAACATTGCACAATGTAATGTAGGGATTTTTGATCACAAACTGAAGTGTCCTGTTTACAATTTTACGGTATTTGACGCTTTACGTAAAAAAAGTTACTGCTATGTGTGGCATTATCGTGTGGCGAAAAGGCTGTACGGAAATTAGTAGTTGTTTGTTAATGTTCTTAAATTCTGAACGTGAAAAGGGAATAAGCACAGTATCATTCTACTCTGATGGGTGCTATGGGCAAAATAAAAATAAATCCATTTTTGCCTTATATGTCTTTGCCGCACAAAACTACAACTGTCCATAACGCAAAGATTTTTTGAAACAGGGCATAGCCAAAATCAAGGTTATTCAATGCACCCTTTCATCGAACGCAATATAAAAAATAAAGTTATATATACTCTAGAACAAATGTATAATATTGTATTAAATTCAAGAGTTACCGAAAAAAATACACTATCACAGAAATTGACCAATCGGATATTTTAAATATTAAAAAGTTAGTCCTGCACATGGGTGTCGGGATACTATTGAAAATATCATCCGTTGACCTGACGCCATGGATGTTCACGTAACGCCATCACAACCAGGAAAGCTTTTTTCCGATACGATATAGATGGAGGGTATTTGGAGTTAGACACCGTTCACTCAACCCAAACTAGACGACGGGGACGAAGATGTAAACCTGGCTCAACGACTGAAAATATAGCTCTAGTATCAGCAACCTATTCCAATAAGCAAATCACTCAACACAGGCTTAATATATTTATTCAATAGTGGAGCAAATTGCAAAATATTACCATAATTTTTACGTTGACGTATTCTGAGGAGAAAACTAATATAGTTACTGAAGAAACCTCAGATTATGACTGGTTTCTTTTATTTGATTTTAATTATACCTAAAGTTCATTCGATGCGTATTTGTTTTTCTTTAATAAATGTCTTATTTTTGTATAAATTCTCTATAGTTTTGATTATTTTATCCACTTGACTAGGTTTTATGATATATCAGTATAGGAAGAATACATTTCAAATTCAAAAAAGTGCTTTCTGGTACTAAGTTCATACTATTTAGAGACGGTTTAGATTGCACGAATAAGACAGTTATAGAACTTTACATTTACGCTCTTCAATAAAAAACTTGCTTAGATGAGCAAGTAAATGGCTATTATTGTACTATTCTGTTTTAGAAATTACCGCAATAATCTCGTAAGTTGATATTACTAATTTCATTTTTATAAATCAGTAAGGTAAGATAAAATTACAGTTAAAATATTACAAAATAATTTTACGTAATATATACTTTTATGTAATACATAAATGTTTGTATATATAATGAAATCTTTACGGAATGTGGATATTCTATAAAAAAAAATACCTTTCATTTGGTATATTTAACATGAAACAATAATGATTAATTGAAAAGATATAGCTAAAAAACACTAAAGTTGTTCTCCTGAAAAATTTGACTTTTGCAATTGCTGGCTTATTGCTCGGGGGCGTCGATATATATATATATAAACAAATGAATGAATAATAACAAGACAAAACAATGACGCAATATCAATCAACAAAGTCAAAGATTACCAAATACCAACCTAACTTTTTTTTACTACAGAGAAGCGACGAAAACTAAGCATACCGTCATGTCGCGAGTTTTTAAGTGATTAAACATTTAACTGGCAATGCCGTAATATTGTGAGTACATTCAGCTAATTCTAAATATTTTTTTTTTTACCAAAACAGAAAAAATTGAAAGTCGATTTTCAAGGGTGAAATATCGATTCACTGAATCGATTCAGTACGACATATCGATTTAAAAATACGATTTATTTGGTCCGAGAAATCGATTCTTCGATTAATCGATTGGAGATCGCCATCCCTACGACAGATTTGCGACAAAGGGTAACAGTGTCAATTGTCAAACGTCAGTTATCAATTCCAAGTGACGTTGACTTGTTGTTGATTGTATTTTTAGGAATCAGAAGCGGATTTAATAAAATAAAAACAAAGTAACACAACAACTAAATAAATTAAAATTCAACAAAATCCTATCGACCGGCAGCACGTCCGTTCCGTACAACGAGCGGCGAAAAAGTGTGCGAGCCGTTGCTTGAGGCTTGTTTATATAGCCTTCAGTGTGGCGGGTAGTTGAGCTTTTCTGATTTCTAACACGGCCTCTCCTGACCGTGTCCGTCCTCGGGCACCTCCTCTGTCGCGACCCCCTCGCGTGAGTCTGTGCAGCTGGGGACGGCTACCTGCAGCCGCGTGCACACGTGACCACGCGTTGTGCTAAGCTGTCTTTTTATGGAAAAAAATACGGTTGGCCGAAGTATGGAGAGCCACATCCAGTAGCTACCGTCGTTGTCCTCGAACCGATCGCCTCGAGCCGGGTCGCCTGCGGGCCGGCTAGGAGTCCGGAACGAGTTCGACGGCTGAGCGCGTGACCGCGCAACCTCGCCGCTCCCTGCTGCGACTCTGCCATGTGACAGCAACGCCCAGAGAAGACACCCAGGCGGCGGCTACCGCTTCCGCGCTCTAAATGCCAGAAGTTGCGATTTTGGCCGTCATCTTCCTCGACCGCCGAAGGAAGCCGCATGCGCGCCGTGTAGCCCGCGCGTGGGCTGCGCGCTGCCACTGGTGGCGTGGCGCCGGTTGAACTCCCCCTCGTTCCAGGGTCGTTCCGGCTGCCTGCTGCCGCCGTGCCGCTCTACCGACGCAGCCATTGAACACGAACAAGAAGCACAGGACACGGTGTGCGCGAGACGAAGCCGCCCATGTCCCCGAGCGCCTGCTGCCGCTCTCCTGACGCATCCATTGAACACGAACAAGAAGCACAGGACACGGTGTGCGCGAGACGAAGCCGCCCGTGTCCCCGAGCGCCTGCTGCCGCTACCAGGATCGCCGGGTGTTGAAGAGTAGCCATTCAGCATCCTCCTCACACGAAGCGTGCAGCACCCAGTACGTCGGTGCGCGAGACGAAGCCACCGACGTCACCACCGGCCTGACGCTGCTCAGCAGCACATCTACTGACAGGCTCGTAGGGACGAGTCGCGTAACCCGCAACCTCCCGCAGACTCATCAGCGCGAAGGAGAATACCTAAACATCCATAAAAAACTCCAGGATGTGCACACAGCTAAACATCCATAAAAAACTCCAGGATGTGCACACAGCTAAACATCCATAAAAAACTCCAGGATGTGCACACAGCTAAACATCCATAAAGAACTCCAGGATGTGCACACAGCTAAACATCCATAGAAAACTCCAGGATGTGCACACAGCTAAACATCCATAAAAAGCTCCAGGATGTGCACACAGCTAAACATCCATAAAAAACTCCAGGATGTGCACACAGCTAAACATCCATAAAAAACTCCGGGATGTGCACACAGCTAAACATCCATAGAAAACTCCAGGATGTGCACACAGCTAAACATCCATGGGGACAGGTCGCATCTCCAGGGTTCCCCCAGAACTTCATATACAGCCACGCTGCACGACCACTACACCAGCGAAGTCAATCGCCGATGCTCACATTCACAACTGCAACATTAAGTAAAAACATTACGGACATTTAAAGAAAGACGTGTGCAGTATCTAGGCACGATATATTGGGCAGCAGCCTGTGTTGTTGAACTTCATTTTGCATCAACCGTTCGGCCGTCCTTTGTCTTCCAGCGTCATTGTAACAATATACCCCTAGACCTATATAGATCGATCGTCTTTCCTATGATAAAGACGGGACGTGCTGCGTGATCGCCTACTTCGCGAATGTCTACTTCGTGAGCGTTCTACTCGTATACGTTTCCCTTTCGATCGGGACAGACTTGATCTACCCATAACGGTCAAAACTATCTCCATATAAAAAGCAAAAAATTATCCGAGGGCGTGAAAATCTTTATCCCACTGCTGATTTTAGGAATCAGAAGCGGATTTAATAAAATAAAAACAAAATAACACAACAACTAAATAAATTAAAATTCAACAAAATCCTATCGACCGGCAGCACGTCCGTTCCGTACAACGAGCGGCGAAAAAGTGTGCGAGCCGTTGCTTGAGGCTTGTTTATATAGCCTTCAGTGTGGCGGGTAGTTGAGCTTTTCTGATTTCTAACAGTATAATAATTATATGAGGGTATTTCGATAACTTTTTTTTTGTTTTTTTTTTTGAAGTCTTAGAAATTTCAACTCAAATATCCTAATAAAATCAGGGAGCGCGTGAGTAAACTCCAATATATGTGATGGACAGTACCTTTATGATGTTATAGATGCACGTATAATTATGATTTTATAGGTAATTACTATACACAACTGTAACAACTTAGCACACGACGTATGTAGGTAAGCGAACTTTTGGTACGACATACATACATACATACATGCGTGTATGCACATGGATAACTTAATAATCCTCCTCGCCGATGTTTTTCAGCATTCAATATTCAAACCGGGAACCGTATCGACGGACTGCGAACCCGCTACCTCCCTCCCTGCATGCACGCAGGCAGGCAGGCAGGCAGGCATGCATCGGCGCCTACGAGCTAGCTATAATGGTAATAAACTCCTACAATCTCCTCCGAAACTTAAACAGACTTAAGGCCTTTTGGCACACTAAGCAGAGACTAGACTATATAATAATAATAACCCCCCCAAGGGATCACCTTGTCGTGGTGGGGGGGCTTACGGGTATAGGGACTATAGAATATGTAATGCATGGATATGCGTTTTAAAATTAAATTAAATTAACACCTTATCACCTGCCCTAACTAACGATCCCAGTAATCCAAATAAAAATGAAAAGTATACCAAAGAAAGTGTATAATCTACGGCCGCTGCCCGGGGGTCGCCGGGGCGCACCTGGAGCCAACGCTGGGTGTTCCAGCATGCGATCCGTTGGCGATGGGGGACTGAACAGGCGGGTTCCCCTCGAAAAAAATACGACAGCCGACGAAGTATCATCTCAATCATCGCCATCATCATCATCATTATTTTCATCAATTCCATCCACTAATCCGTTCACCAATTCACCTACTCATTCAGCATCATCCAATAACCAAATGATGGAGGATGTTGTGCAAGAGGCTGATTTAGCAGTCAACTTTGTACCCACCACATCAAAACAGCGTAGAAAATGGAGTAAAGAAATGAACGAATTTATTCTACGTACATATCTTCGACTTACCTTAATGGAATCCGACACTAATGGCTACTTACCACTCCTGCACACAAAATTCATAGAAAAATACCCTGAAATGCACGTAATTAGCAGACAAAGAATAGGAGATCAAAGACGAGCTATAATAAGTAAAAAATTACTAAACCAAAGTGAAATCGATACAATTTACAATGAGACGCGAATAGAATTAAACAACATTCAAGATAGTATAGACATGCAGAACACATCAAATAATGGCCACCAAAGTTTCAACGATTCCCAAATAGAACGACTTCACCATACTAATAATACTTGCCAGCGAATGCGGTGGACAAAAGACCATAATGAAGCAATAATGAGAGCTTATTACAAAGTAACATCTTTGGAATCTAACATTACCGCATATAGGGGTCTTCTTCATAAGGAATTCATTGCCCAATTCCCGTACCTTACCCATATAACCGAACAACGTGTTGCTGATCAGAGAAGACTGATTATAAATAATAAATATATATCTGAAGAAAAGTTACAAGAGATCCGAGAAGAGGTTCGTAGTGAAATAATACAACTAAATAATACAAACAAAGAAATAAGTAATGGCCGTTATTTACCGGCTGCTCTCTCTACCAGTAATGACCATATTTTAAATAATTATGAAGAAATAAATTTCGAAATAGACCATGATCATAGAAGTACACTACAAGAAATACGTTTAGAAAGTATAGAAGAAATAGACCATATCTTTGGTAATGCCCACAAATTCTTTAAAGATAGCGACCCGACACTCAGAAGCTACATACCAAAGCAAAAATACACAAAAAAACTATTTTCTATCATACATTATATTAACTCCAATATTTTACCTAAATATGTTAACGTAGATTCAGACTTTCTAACATTGCAAACAGCATTATACTGTGCAGCGTGGACAACAGCAAAAATGAACGGATCAAAATTAAAATTAGAACCTTGTGAGACAAATTATAAGAAAATAGCTACAAAACCGAAATGGCAGATAAGATTAGAAAGAAGAATAACAGAATTGAGAGTGCAAATTGGTCGTTTAACGCAATATTTACAAGGCAACCGGAGTAAAAAACTAGTAGCACATGTAGAAATTATTAAAAACAGTTATAAGATACATGCAACACACGAGAGCCCTAATACAGGGCTTTTAGAATTTTTGGATACGTTAAAGCAAAAACTCAACATCTACTGTAACCGATTGAAAAGATACAAAAACTGCACTCTACGTAAAATGCAAAACAAACAATTCACCTGCAATGAAAAACTTTTTTATAGGGAACTAAGAAATCCAAAAAACGTTGTGAATGAAAACAACTTAAATTATGAAAATAATAGAAATACTGACTCGGTAGCCTTACCAGATCTATATAATTACTGGTCAAATATTTGGGAAAATCCAGTACAACATCACTCTACTGCTGAATGGATATTTAAAGAACAAGAAAGATATTCGAACCTACAGCATATGGACGTCCAATTTGTACCAATAGATATATTTCAAAATGTTATAAATAAGTTACACAACTGGAAATCCCCAGGATCTGATAATATTCATAACTTTTGGTTCAAAAAATACAGTTTCTTACACCCATTCCTACACAATCATATTAATATGTTTTTGCAAATACCAACCACACTACCAGGATATATAACTATGGGAACAACATACATGCTCCCAAAGGACCCACATTGCTTAAATAACCCAGCTAAGTACAGACCTATTACTTGTCTCCAAACTATATACAAAATAATAACATCTTGCATAACTGAATTAGTTTATCAACATATACACAAAAATAATATATTAACAGAACAGCAGAAAGGGTGCCGAAAACATAGCCAAGGTTGTAAGGAACAGTTAGTAATAGATTCGGTAATACTTAAACAAGCACAAATCCAAAAAACCGACTTATATACCATGTACATAGATTATAAAAAAGCCTTTGACTCTGTACCTCATACATGGTTATTAAACATTTTAGAAATTTATAAAGTTCACCCGACAATTGTACAATTTTTAAAACACACGATGACTCAATGGACAACCAGACTCAAATTAACTAACAATACCAACATAGTATTGACAGACCCTATTAAAATACAAAGAGGTATATTCCAAGGGGATTCCTTAAGTCCTCTTTGGTTCTGCTTGGCGTTAAACCCATTATCTAACCTACTAAACACAACAAGTGGAGGATATACTCTATTTTATACAGGCAATTGTGAACGTACCCTACAAATTGACAAGAGAAATTTTAAATTAAATCACTTAATGTACATGGATGACATAAAATTGTACGGTGCAACAGAAGAAGAGTTAAAAACACTTGCCCAAACTACAGAAATGTTTTCTCAAGATATTAACATGGAATTTGGAACTGATAAATGTAAAGTTAATTCTTTTAAAGGAGGAGAACACATTCAACATCAATATTACTTACAATCTGGCGATATTATTGCAGCATTAAGGTCAAATGAGGTATACAAATATTTAGGCTACATACAAGCTAGACAAATAGAACATAAAGAAATAAAAGCTTCCCTAATAAAAGAATATAAATATAGGCTAAATAGCATATTACGAAGTCAACTCTATTCTAAAAATACTACTAAGGCAATAAATACATATGCAATACCAGTACTCACATATTCTTTTGGCATAATTAACTGGAGCAAATCCGAACTTATTTCATTGCAAAGATTAATTAATACAACCATGACAAGACATAGAAAACATCACCCTAGATCGTGCGTCCAAAGATTAACACTACCCCGCTCTGAAGGAGGAAGAGGTTTAATAGATTTAATAAATTTACATAATAAACAAATAACGTCTCTCCGGTATTACTTTAAAAATAAATCCAAGGTTTCTACTATGCATCAATCAATAGCCCAAAACGATAAAAAGCTCACCCCTCTCAATTTAAATGATGAGGAAAATCAAAAAAATGAAGCACAAACAGACAAACAGACAAAGTTTAGAGATTGGCTCCGAAAGTCTCTCCATGGAAGACATCTCCGTGATCTTAATCACACTGGCATAGACACGAAAGCGTCAAACGAATTCCTTAGACGTGGTGAGCTTTTCCCGGAAACCGAAGGCTTTATCCTTGCTATACAAGATCAAGTTCTAGAAACAAGAAATTATCAAAAGCATATCATGAAACTACCCAGTTTAATAGAGGACTCATGTAGAAAATGTAAAGGAGCCCCCGAAACCATACAACACATTACAGGATCATGCAGAGTTATAGCACAAACAGATTACAAACACCGCCATGATCAAGTTGCAGCCGTCATTCACCAAATAATAGCGTTTAATCACAAATTGATACCTGAAAAAGTACCTTATTACAAATATTCTCCGCAAACAGTTTTAGACACAAAAGATTATAAGCTTTATTGGGACCGAACCATACTCACAGATAAAACAATCCATTACAATAGGCCAGATATCACTTTTCATGATAAGAGGCGGCAACTTGTCTACCTTATAGATATAGCAGTACCCAATACACACAATATCTCTCCCACATACTCAGAAAAACTAAATAAATATATAGATCTATCCGTGGAAATAAAGTCCCAATGGAAAGTTAAATTAGTCAAAACTATCCCTATAATAATATCATCTACAGGAATAATACCCCAGACATTACACACAAGCTTAGCCCAATTAAATATTCACCCCCTCACTTATGTCACACTTCAGAAAGCAGCTATCTTAAACACATGCAGAATAGTTAGGAAATTTTTAAATACGGATTCGACCACAACTATAACGCTTGGCTGAGGTCCGCATTATAGTTGTTTTCAACCCCTTACCAAAGGGAGATTGTAATATATATACATAAAAATAATAATAATAATAAAGTTGAATGTACTTTATATCCACTCCATAAATCAATAAACCGAACCTAACCTAACTCGACTCCTATAATACTTTAGTATAGTATATTATATTATATTGTATATCAATTTTTGGCACTTTTAATACGAGAAACGTTCGCGGGTGTTCGCCTTACGAGAAACGTTCGCGACTATCGGACGAGCCATTCGGGAGCCGTTGGAAATGGAACCCGAGCAGGTCGAGGAGATCTTGAGGCGCAAAGAGCGTGAACTCCAGCTACTAGAGGAGATAACTCGAGAGGCGGGTTTTACACCGCGGGCTTCGCTTCGGCGGTCCCCGCCGCCATCTGCCGGTGTCGTGCCGCTTGTGATTACACCGGTCGCAGGCTCGAGCAAAAGGAAATGGGACTCCCCGGAAGAGCTCGAGGAGGAACTGCGACGCCGTGTGAGAGCGGCACCGGTGCGAGGGGCAAACACCCCGCCGCTGGGGGGCATCCTAGCCGGAGAACAGGAGTTGGAGCCGGTGTCAGCAATGCCGGCGGAGGAGGAACGTGCGGGCGGTGCGGAAGTGGCGATGAGCGAAGTCGACCATGAAGCGTCAACGGGGTTACTGGTGGAGCGCGCCAACAAGGCTGGAGAAGCGCTGATGGCGGCAGCGTCGTCATCAACGTCGAAACTAAATAAAGCTGATATAGCCGCAATCGGGACCCAGGTGCAGCGCCTCACGGCGATAGTGGCAACCCTGGGGGCAAAGTTGGGAGAGGAGCGCCTACGGGCACATAAGCTGGAGAGCGCGCTGGCCCAGGCATCGGCGGCGACGACGACAGGTCTCGCGCCCGCCAGTGGCCCCACTATACACAACAGAGGGTATGCGGATGTGTTAAGGGTCGGCGGGGGGGCGACCAAGCCGAAACCAGCGGAAGCAGGGAAGGTGCTGGCCTTCTACCCGAAGCCGGAGGCGGCTGAAAAATTAAAAACGGCGGACGACACTAAGGCGGCCCTAAAGTCGGGCCTAGACCCGCGGGCCCTGGGAGTGCGGGTGAGCCAGGTCCGCAAGGTGGCGAACGCTGGGGTGCTGGTGCACGCGGCCACAAAGAAAGAGGCGGAAATTATAAAAAAGGCGGCGCCAGCAAACCTGAGGGTACAGGAGCCAAGGGCGCGGAACCCGCTCGTTGCGGTCGTGGCGGTAGAAGGCCGGCGAGTGGAGGACGAATCCTTCATAAGGGCACTGAGGACGCAGAACTTCCCGGAGCAGGAGAGCTGGGCCCCTAGCGATGTAAGAATAGCTTTCAAGAAGAACGCCAGGGGGGGATCATGCACAACTGTAGTGCTTGAGTGCAGTCCCTCCTGGAGGGACAAGCTTGTAGGGGCTCAGCGGGTATACGTGGAGTGGGAGAGGTACCTCGTAAGAGACTTTGCGGACGCGACTTGCTGCGCGAAGTGCCAGGCGTACGGGCACGCCGCTCGCTTCTGCAGGGCCACTGCGGATGTGTGTGGCAAATGCGGCGAAGAGGGCCACAGAAGCAGCGCCTGTGTAGGCTCAGTGCGCCAGTGCGCAACGTGCAAGCGCGCAGGAAAGGAGGCGGCGAGCCACAATACTGCGTCGGCTCAGTGCCCAGCGAGGCAGGCAGCGGAGAGGCGGTCCTTCGAGAGAACAAATTATGGAGGGTAGAACCGCCACCGCACGAGGAGGACTTAACAGCCGCGTGGGACAGCTGAATCTGCAGGGGTCCGAAACAGCTACGAAAGAACTGCCAGCACTGGCTACGCAGCTCGGCCTTGAGATTGTAATGGTGCAAGAGCAGTATACGAGGGCCGGGCTGCCGGGACTCCTGCAGCAGGACGTCTCGGCTAAAGCAGGGATTCTGGTGCTGAGAAGGACAGCCATCCTGAGGATGAATCACCTGACCACCAGCCACTGCTCAGTGGCACAGGTGGAGCTGCGGACTGGCCTGGTATACCTGGTCTCGGCGTACTTCCAGTACAGCGATGACATACAACCGCACATAAGGCACCTGGAACGGGTACTGGAAGCGCTGAAGGGGGAACCGGTCATTATCGCGGTAGACACCAACACCCACTCAAGCTTGTGGCACAGTAGAGAGGAGCAGCTCAGGGGGCGCGGCAGGACAGCCGAAGAGAGGCGGGAGGCTCTTGAGGCCTTTATATTAGCAAAGGGCCTCACAGTCAATAACTTAGAGGGTGAGCCGGAAACCTTTTGCTCACCGAACGGCGCATCCAATATCGACGCAACTCTCAGCACCAGAAGCGTGAAGATCGGCGACTGGCGGGTACACGAAGACGTCAGCACAAGCGACCACAGGCTGATTACCTTTGCGGTGCTAGGGGGTGGCACGCGTCTTGGGGGGGGGGCGGAGTGTGGACGAGGAGCCTGCGAGGTTTCGAGACCGCGGTGTGGACTGGGCGGCATTCAGATCGGACCTCTCGCTGCGCGTGGGGAGGATATCCTTCCAAGCGTCGGCGGGAAAGGTGTGCGGGGCATTTTCCTCCGCTGTTGTGTGTTCGGCAAAGAAGTGTCTGGGGCTGAGAAAAAATAAAAGGGGTAGAGAGGGGTACGAGTGGTGGAATGGTCAACTGGACTCACTCCGCAGAATCCATAATAAATTGCGTCGGGATTGGCAGCAGTCCAGGCGCGCGGGCGGACTGCATGAAGAGGAAACAAAACGTCGTTTTCACCAGGCGCGTGCGGAATACCGAGGAGCAATGCGGGAGGCGGAGGCCACTCACTTTAGGCGTCTAGCCGAGGGTGGGAACGAGGATCCTTGGGGGCTTGCGTACCGTGTCGCCAGCGGCAGGGTGCGACCGCCCCCGGGTGTGATCGACGGCCTTCGCCTGGCGCAGGGCTTTGCGGGGGGTCTAGGGGATGCGATGTCGGGAATCTTAACAGTTATGTGTCCGGACGACGACCCGGCGGGCGACTCGCCGTGTCACGCGGAGCTGCGTCTGGAGGCCGCCAGTGTGCCACCAGGCAGGATTCAGAAGCCACCGAACCGATCGATCTTGGGCAGGATCATCAAGGAACTGCCCAACAAAGCGCCGGGGTTAGACGGGATAACGGCGCGCATTGTCAGAGTTGTATGGGGGGTGGCCGAGGCGGAGATGTCCCTCATGTATGCGAGATGCATCAGAGAGGGCGTCTTCCCCGAGGTCTGGAAGAGCGGAAGACTGGTCGTGATACCAAAGGGAAACGGGAAGCCACTTACCGATCCGAAGGCGTACAGACCGGTGACGTTATTACCGGTGTTGGGTAAAATCCTTGAAAAGCTCATCTGCGAGTGCACACCAGGATTGTACGGGCGAATCTCTGCACACCAACATGGCTTCATGCCCGGCAGGTCAACGGTGTCAGCGCTGAATACGGTTCTGGGTCTAGTAAGGGGATCAGCCTTTAAATACGTGCAAGCCATCATGTTAGACATCTCGGGGGCTTTCGACAACGCGTGGTGGCCAATGATGCTATGTAAATTTAAGGAAGGCGGTTGTCCGCCGAATATCTACAGGTTGCTGCGCTCGTACTTTACCAAGCGCAGGGTGGGAATGTTCGCTGGTAGCGTGGTGGTCTGGAAGGATGCCACGATGGGATGCCCACAGGGCTCTGTCCTCGGGCCGACGTTGTGGAATATCCTTGTGGACGACCTCTTGCGAATGGCGGTCCCGACCGGCGTTACTCTGGTGGCATACGCGGACGATGTCACTGTTCTGGTGGAGGCAAACTCCAGGGCTGAGATCGAGCGTAAAGCGGCGGCTACCCTCGAACTCGCCGTGCAGTGGGGCGAGCGTAATAGGCTGATGTTCTCGCTTGCGAAAACTCAATCTATAACACTGAAGGGCAAGCTGCAGCGACCGCCCGTTGTCAGGCTTGGGGGGGAATCTGTCCGGTCGGTGACGTCGGCGAAGCTGCTAGGGGTGGTGTTGGACGACCGTGGCACCTTCGCGGAGCATGCGGGCGATATCGGGGATAGGGCGGGGCGCTGTTTCGGCAAGATGTCGAGAGTCTCCGCGTCGTCATGGGGGGTCAGATATCACGCGCTTAGGGCCATTTATCAGGGGACTTTTGTCGCAACGATAACGTACGCGGCGGCTGTGTGGTTCGACAGGGCACTATCGTATGTTGTGGCGAGTCGTTTGCTGCGGTCTCAAAGGGCGGCTCTGGTGCTTCTCACCAAAGCCTACAGG
>CAVLEF010000104.1:0-7500 GCA_963661955.1 Leptosia nina | reverse complement strand
TATCGATTTTACATTTTTTAACGAACGGCTAAATAAGTAGTGGACACTTACCTACTGCGAGTTTTCATCTAAAGCGCGTGCTTTTACGTCCGTCCCTCCGTTTAAACAGTCGCGGCGTGGATACAAGATTCAATACGAGAAACGTTCGCGCGACACTCGATTCACTCGGTAATTATATATGATAATTCAATTCACTTCAACTTCAACTTCACTGTAGTGGGTGTGTAGGAGATTTTATCTGGATTGATGAACACAATTTATTTAATTTACGTTATGTTAACATCTCCTGGACCTCTTTTATGCAGTCAATAAACTTCTAAATATAATTAACAAATCAAACAGTTACGATGCTTTATGTTTCGTTTTTACAAACTATCGAAAAAGCCAAAAATTAAACGTTTCCTTTTAAAATTTCATCTTCAATGTCGATGTCAATTTAATGTCAATCTAACGTATTTAATATCTAGATACTAATAATATTGTAAAGAGGAAATATGTGTATTTTTGTATTCATGTATGTAACGGGTAAACAAAAAAAATACTGGACCGATTATAATAATACATTTTGTCATCATTTCAGAAAGCTACGTTATCACCGAGTAACATAGGCTATATTTAGTACTCGATTACTATAGATAATAATATATCTATTTACTCTACTTTTTTACATTTAAACAAATTGATAGGAACGCCGATCAAAATCAGACCGTGTTATCCGTACCATATTACCGTACATTTATATTTAATATTCGAGACCGTCTCAATATCTGATGATTACTATTTTAATTTAAGAGTTTTACACATATTATTCACACTATCAAACCATTGAAAGTACAATAAATCAGAACATGACGGAGGAAAATATACACAACAGATATAGATATAGTGCCCGCAGAGTTCAAATCTAGCCCATAACTCTTCAATGTGTTCGCCTTCATATTGTGGTAACCGTCTTAGCTTTACAGGTGGTCGCCACAGCATCATAACACCACCTCCCGGGCGACCACGATCACGGCGAATCACAGACCAGTCACCACAGATTATTTCGCTATCCTGAATTGATGCATCCAGATTTGTCTCCGTTACGGTTATTAAATGAAGGTCATGAGTCATTGCGAGGTTCATTCTCCAATCATTTAGTTTAGTCTTAAGACCGTTTACATTTTGATAATAAACACCTAAAGTGCACTTTTTACCTTGCGGTATAGATAATCTATTCGTGTACTTTAGGGACTCGAAAGTTGCTTCGCCAGGGTTTTATACATATATTAGACGGCCAATTCTCACCTGACATCACCGCTGAATTCATCTTAGTTGGAACTAACAATTTAAAGGATGCATAATTACCTCGAGCATTAAGTACTTCAACTACTTCAGTTGAAGTTTTCAATGCCGCCTATATTTTGTAAATGGTTGCTAATTTGTTCGGCACTAGTGCCTTTTTTAACATAAAATAAGTGGAAATAGCTAATTTTCTCCGATGCCTCCAATCCGGAAATATTGCATTGAGCTGTTCCCTGCACAATACGTGAAGCTTGTCGAGGTTTCTTTCTCTTGACTTCCGTCCAATCCCCTATACAAGCGACCTGCTTAAAGGCACTACCAACTTGAGAAGTTAAGGCTGAATCCTGTAATTGAGAGAACGAGACCTGACTTTGCGGCTCAGCCGGAGGTGCAATGTTGTCAGCTGTTGTGGTAGGAGTAAACTTTTTACGCTGCTGTTTCCGCTTAGACTTAGCGGTGAGATTGCCTGGTAATTGAAGTGAATGCTCGATCGTCTTATCTAATCCAGAGGAACTTTTATTAATATCCAATTTATTAAGATTGCACTCGAAAGTCTTAAGACGCTCACTAAAGCTATTCAACTTATTATTTAAGACTTTCATCACATTTTCCAATAGGTTATTCATGGCCTTCTGAGTTTCTTGGACTATAATATTTTTAATCATTTCCCGCATCTCAACTTGCAAAGAAACGGGCGTGAAAAACTCTTGCTCAGGGCACGTCTGTAGATTTGAGGTACTCATTTCCGAATTATCTTGCCCCGATACATTTACTTCAGACGGAATCTGGGACGCAGTGGCTTCGTCCGTATTTCCTCTACACACAGGACAAGTCCATAAACGCTCTAATTCTGATTTATAAGTATTAAAGTGCGTCGATGAAATGCTAAGACATTGATGATGATACATGCGCTCACAAGTTTTACAAGTCAACATTTTACTTAGCTCACCGCTTCTTTTACACCTATTGCAATTCATGATACTCTTAGTTTGCAATGATTTATTTATTTATTTATTTAAAAAAGGCCCGCCAGCGGGTATTACAGAGTATGAATATATAATATTGACAATATAAAGAGTATAGCTATCTGCATATCCTTTTTAAGGTAGGCACTACATGCATTAAACAGACATGGTGTGTGGTACAACAAAGAATATTATAGGTACAGAATTAATAATCTTAATAATAAATTACAGTCTAAACAGAGTGAGAAGATCTTAAAGCTAAGGTACAATTATTTAACTAAAAATAGATAAACACATTTCTTCATTTTCTTTGTATTCTTATTAAGTTTTTTCTAGAGTAAGTTTGAGCAGCCTACGAAACCGGTTATACGATAGATGGAAAGGGTCTAAGTGAGACGAATGTTTGTTCATTAATTTACAAAGTCTAGGGATTGCGGAAGAGGAACCAAGGACGGTTCGAAAAAATGGAACGGCAAAAGGTTTAATGGGAAAACGGGGGTACTTCCTAGGAATCCTAAGTTTAATTTTTGATAAAAGGATAGGACTGTCTACAAAGTTATTCAGAATTTTGTGGAGAAGAGAAAGGTCAGCCATATTAAACCTATTGTCAATGGTCATTATTTTAAAATGAGAGGCCCTATCCTTGTAAGGTGCTTGTTTTAAAAAGGGGGAAAAGACTCTGGTTAGATGCCATATAAATTTTTTTTGAATGCGCTCGAGCCTTAATTGATGTGAGGCAAAATGTGGGCGCCAAATTTGACTACAATATTCTATGTGGCTGCGGACCAGGCTATTAAATAGTAGTACTTTCGACGTGCTATTTTTAAAATGTTTACTGTTTCTTAGTATGAATCCTAACATTTTGGAAGACTTTTTGATAACTGCGTCCAGATGCGCTTCAAAAGTTATTTTTGCGTCGATTAAAATGCCAAGATCTTTAACAACTGGAACTTCTTTTATATGTTCATTATCTAAATAATAATTAGTAGGGATTACTCTTAGGTTCCGTGTAATTTTAATATGTTGGCATTTGTCGTAATTTAGTAACATTTCGTTGTCTTTACACCATTCAGCCAATCTATTCAAGTCATTTTGAATGCGAATTGAGTCATCTTGTGTACCAACAATCGCAGCAATTTTGAGATCATCGGCATAAAGAAATGGCTTGCAATAACTAAAATACTCGACAATATCGTTAATAAATATGTTAAAAAGAAGCGGACCTAAATGGGAACCTTGTGGTACACCTGAAGAGACACTGTGGATAGTAGAGTTATAACCATTAGCAACAACAAAAAAAGTACGTTTATAAAGATAGGATTTTAGCCATAATAATAAATTACCTGATAAACCGTAACTTTGCAATTTATTAATGAGCAATACATGCGATATTTTGTCAAACGCTTTGCTGAAGTCGGTATAGATCACATCACACTGTTTCTTTGCATCCACGGCAGTGATTAAAAAATTGCTAAATTCTAAGAGATTTGTGGTCGCTGATCTACCAGAGATAAAACCATGCTGGGATGGTGATAACCATTGTTTAAAGTGGTTTTGGATTACGGGGCACAGCAAGGACTCAAAAACTTTTGCAAAGGTTGACAATATAGAAATTGGACGGTAATTCTGTACCGACGACGCTTGGCCACTCTTGAGCAGCGGTATAACTTTTGCCATTTTCCACTTATTAGGAAATATGCCCGATTGGAGAGACAGATTAAAAAGTAACGTAAGTGGTTCGTCGAGGCACGTGGCACATTTTTTTATGAAAATGGCTGGAATGCCGTCAGCACCAGTACCTTTATGCGGGTTTAAAGCTCTCAGGCGACTAAGAACTTCTTTACGGTTAATTTGATAGGACGCCAGAATATTGCTACCAGTATGGTCAGTTGTTGATGTTTCCTTCATGACTTCTACCATACTATTATACGCATATACAGATGCAAAGTAAGTAGCAAAAAGATTACAAATATCCGATCCATTTGTCATTTCCACAGATCCGTCAGATATAACTCGCGGGTAACCATTTGTAGAACTATGTTTTTTATTTATGTAGGTCCAAAAGTATTTAGGGTTATCTTTAATTGATTTCTCTACAAGTTCTGTGTAAGAATTATAGTCTTGTATGGCTCTGCCCTGACATCTGTTTTTTAAAATATTAAGTGATACTTTGTCAAGTTCATTTTTATATTTTTTATATCGTTGCCTGTATTTTTCCTTTTCTTTAAACATCTTAATTAACGATTTAGAAAACCATACCGGATAACTGTACTTTTTAAATTTCTTCATGGGCACATATTTATTAATAGTTTCGGTGATCACATCATAAAAAATATCCAAAGAATCATCCACGTTATTCCTAGAAAGTAGCATTTTCCAATCACAAGTATTGAGGTGATTAATTATTAAGTTATAATCAGCTTTATGGTAGTTAAGGGAAACGTTATCTTTATTTTTTTTAAGGTAAGTTTTTTTAGATGAGAAAAAATTGACTGTAAAAGGAGGATGTAGGGGATCAGGGGGAACGAGAGGGATAGCAACAGGCGAGATTTCGCATGAATCGAGATCTGTCAAGACTAAGTCTAAAATTCTGCGTTTACTATTTGGTATATAGTTAAGCTGCCTAAGGTTATTTACATTAACAAAATCAATAAAAGTATGCCCCAACGGGGAGGTTCTGTAGTTACAGTCGTTATTGATCAATTGCCAATCCAAAAAGCTTAAATTAAAGTCGCCGATTATACAGACGGGCATGCTACCATCCAAAAATGAACAGGACTTATCGATAAAATGTTCGATTAATGTTTTACTAGCCGGAGGGGGAAGATACGCCGCGCAAAGTAATAAATGTATACACGAGTTGTTCAATTCTAAAGTTATAGTCACCCATAGGTCTTCGCATTTACTTTCATAGATCGGCATTCTTCGCGGGTTCAAGTAGTTTGCAACTGCCATGAGAACGCCCCCACCTTCTTTATCAGAATGAAAACCTGAGCTAATTCTGTCTCTTCTAAACACTGTATATCTTTCGTCAAATAACTCACCATCGAAGATTTTATCGTTCAACCAAGTTTCACTAGCAACTACTACATCAAAATTACTTATACATAGGTTTCTATAGAATATATGAGTTTTGGTCCGGAGACCTCGACAATTTTGATAGTATATTAACATTAATTACTATATTACTTCAATATTTTAAGAACAAAATATATAAGAGCAAAAAATATTCAAAGCCAACAATTACAACTACTCCAACTTCTCAAGAGTGTGCAAATTTTTTATAAAAATAATTTTTGACGATTCAGTTTTGCGCATATAAACACGTCCACCCCTAACCCAGACAAATTTAAATCCAAGTTCCTTAGATTTGGTTCTTGCTTTGGCGTGAAGGATTTTGTTTGCCGGAGAGAGGTGTTCTAACACGTATATAGGGTTGGGTTCTCCTTTAAATCCAATGTTGGACGTATTTAATTTATTGTCTGAATTGGCTTTGTTATATTGAATCACTGTGCCAAGAAAATTGTCCCTCAATCGTGCCGACTGGAATTGTACTATAATAGATCGTGGACGGGAGCTGTCAGTGTTCACCTTCGCCACTCTGTGAAAATCGGAAATATGTTCATCCTTAAGACTGAAGTTTACTGTCTTACTAATTTGCTTTATGACTGTAAGCAAATTCTCTTCTTTTCTCTCAGGAACACATTGTATTTCCACGTTATGCCCCCGTGTATATTGTTCCAAATGTTCAATCTTTACGCAAAGCTCCTGATTCTGAGAATGTAATTGTTGGTTTGTTTCACGTAAGTCGTGCAGTTCCCTGATTGTGGCAGCATGCTTGCTGTTTAAATCCTCATATTGCTTGGTTATATAAGTTAGGGAAGCTTGCAGGTCCTTAATATCATCTTTCAAGGGTGTTATTTCACGGCCTAACAAGTTCGCCATACGTTCCTCCTGTCTTGAAAATAATGCCTCCAGGTCCTTATGAAGTAGGTCTCTGACGACTGTACCAATCTCACTACTGTTAGCAACTACAGAGGTGGGGTCAGGAGGAGAAGAAACAGCGACACGTTTCTGAGGTCTTTGGGTAAACTTCTGAGAAAGATTGGTAAGTGGTAATTCCTCATTGTTGCCCTTTTTAGGTTTATTGCATTGCTGACAAACCCACGACGACAGGTCTTTTAAAGAATCAAAATTCAATTGCGACGAGCCCGACATACATTTTAGGTGATATGACATCTTACACATAGTACATGTTGCGTAATTATTGTCTTTAAACCCAATCCCACAGCAGGCCCAGCTTAGGTCGTCCATTTTGATGGTTTAAATAAAAGAAGGCTGTCGAACTCACTCCAAAAGTAGAATACTTTTATTTTAGATAACGTTGACAAAAAGCCTTGTATCGATGTTTCACGTCAAAAGACTTGAGTCAAGTCAATAGTCACAATTTAATATCATTAGAGATATTGACATACGAGGTGTTAAACTTCTTTGTTTTGAAATGAAAATGACGGTGGTTGACAAAAATTCCGAATGCAAGTCCAGCTATTACTTCAAATATATACGAATTAGAAAGTCCTTTCAGGTATTCTCCAATATATGTTACTAATTGTACCTTGTTGCAACGATTAAAACACTTTTTAATGAGGTATGACAAATCTACACACAAATAATTCACTGATTGTACCGCACCATGTTAACACACACGAGTTGTGTGTAAAATCTTTATAAAAAAGGTATGGTGCAAAATTATTTTTTTTGCTGTTCTGTTGATCTTGTGTGTTCGGGAACTGAACTAAAAATATTCCTAGGTATTTTTGAAGGTCCCATAAAAACACATTTTAGGTGTGTATACTGTCAATAGTTTACGCAAGTAGGCGCTTTGCAGCAGCCGTGGTCACGGGGAGACTAAGGGTAGGTAGCGAGAGAATATTGTAGAATTGCTCATGGAATCAGCTGTGCTTGCCGTTATCAGCTGTGAGAAGAAGGTCGTAACCGCAGTGTATATTGCGTCGCTTACGCGTTTTCGCAAGTAACTTCGCAATCGAGTGTCGGTTCGAGAAGATAACACTTTGCACAGCACAAAATCACATTAAAAGCAACAATATCGTTATGTTTTACTAACTCCTGTTAGTTAGATGATTACGATAACTTATTATTTCACTCAGTATAACACTTGTAAGTAGAATTTCTAACAATCAACAATTAACATTTAAAAAATGGCCAGAGCACTTTATCGCGTGCGTGCACC